>JAQFZC010003693.1:0-18072 GCA_034695205.1 Dicyrtoma fusca | reverse complement strand
ACTTTTAAAAAAGGCAAAAACACGAAATTAGAGTCTTCAAAAAGGTCAAAACTATAGTAACAAACACTTTTAAAAAAGGCAAAAACACGAAATTAGAGTCTTCAAAAAGGTCAAAACTATAGTAACAAACACTTTTAAAAAATGTAAAAACACGAAATTAGAGTTTTCAAAAAGGTAAAAACTAGTAACAAAAACTTTTTAAAAATGTCAATTAAGAAATTGGCTTTTTCAAAGAGATGTAAAACTGGATTTATTAACGTTTCGATTAGGTTAAAAATAGTACCTTTTTTCGGTGAGCTGTCACCATAATTTGCCGTGTCGACTTCTTCTACGGCCTTCACATACTCGTAGAACTTAATGGGGTCAATGGAAACTGATTTTAACCGAATTGGAACGGCAGTGTTTCTACTAATGAAGCTCAGCACAATCGTTTGAAGGATTGTGTCCAGAAAACTGATCCAGTTACCTCGCCATGCCACCTGGGCCCATTTTCCTGAACAATATTACGAAATTTGTAAAATTTTTATGTAATACACAATTCATTAAAAATAAGTTATTTCTAAATTTTCAATAATTACCCTCATTATCGATATTTCTAATCCCTCTAAATTCTCCACTGTAGTTGTAGCCCCTGAGTCTAAATTCCTTATAAATATCGTCTGAATTTAAGCTTTTTCTTTCAGGATTATCTGGGATTTTGACGGGAGGCAAACGAACTAATCTTTTTTCAAGATCTTCCTCTGGGGGTACGGTATTCCCTTTAATAACTGTCACGCCATCCTCTTCAATAACGAAGGAGTTGGATCCGGGGAAGAACGAGTATTTCAATTTTATGGGTTTGTCTTCCTTTAAGAATGTGGCTCGCTCTAGGCACACGTTTTCGAAGGTAACGGGGAATTCATGGTAGTATTTTGAATTTGCCGCTGCGTGGCCCATCCATGCTTGAACGAGATAGCCAGTAGCGGGAAAGACACAACGGTTGTCCAACTTGTGGCCTTCCAGGAAAGAAAATCCCCCTTTCCCGAGCTCAACTTTGTACGTTGAGCCCAGTAGCGCCTGCAAAAGAGTTACGTTTTTTTTTAACTTTTTCAAAACGGGATAAACTAGAAATCAACATTTTGAAGTCCATTCAAAACTAGTAACTAACACTTTCAAAAAGGCCAAAACTAGAAATTATTACTTTCAAAAAGGCTAAAACTAGAAATTAACATTTTTAAAAGCATTTAAAACTAATGACTAACACTTTCGAAAAGGCTAATTTAACATTTTCAAAAAGGTTAAAACTAGAAATTAACATTTTTAAAAGCATTCAAAACTAGTGGCTAACACTTTCAAAAAGGCTAGAACTAGAAATTAACATTTTCAAAAAGGTTAAAACTAGAAGTTAACATTTTTAAAAGCATTCAAAACTAGTGACTAACTTTTTCAAAAAGCCTAAAGCTAGAAATTAACATTTTTAAAAGCATACAAAACTAGTGACTAACACTTTCAAGAAGCCTAAAACTAGAAATTATTACTTTCAAAAAGGCTAGAACTAGAAATTTAATTTTTAAAACGATTCTAACTAGAAATGTCCGTTTTCAAACAGATGTAAACTTGGGTATATGTATTACCGTTTCGAAAAGGTTAAAAAAAGATATTATTAGATTCGACATTTCGAAAGTTTTTATATTTCTTACCCTCGAATTAGCAACACAGGGCACTGTCCAGCTCCTTCCATGCTCCCACTTGACCAGGGAACTGATCATCGGGGTGTCCGCTGAAACCGGGTAACTCACTTCCGGGTATAATTTTCCAATGTTCATATTGTCTACACCACTCGTATACATTTTCCCGACAGAGTTCAGAAAAAAGTCCAGTTTATCCTCAATGGTGTGATGCATCGGGGAAATCACTGTTGACAGACTCTCCCGTAGAATCGGCTGGAAGAGACCACGTGGTGCAATTTCGATGCAGACTGCCCTCTTGGGGATCTTTTGAACAGCTTCGTGGAACAGCACCGGGGAAACCAGGTTATTTGCGTGGTAGTGAGCTGAGGAACTTTTAGCCAGTTCAGAATCCCACTCTGCCTCAGGAACTGAGGAAGATACCCACTTCGAAGACCGCACACGGTCGCCACCACCGCCAGTGATAATTTCTTCCATGTATTTAATGAGCAGACTGTGTGCCTCGCCCACGTATTGACTGTGCGGCGCAAACCCGCAGGTGTTCACTAACCGTGCAAATATCCCTTCTGCCTGAAGTTTCTTTGCAAATCGTGTAATTTCTTCTAAAGGACCGGAAACGGACACGTTTTCGCTAGCATTGTGACAGGCGGGGAATATCACAGATGAGCATCGGGCTTGTGCTTGCTCCCATGATAGACCGACGGAGGCCATACCTGTATTGTAAAAATAAAAATAAATGTTGAAGGATATTACTTGTTAAGGTCCCTCTATTAACCTATTTGGAACTGGGGAACCACGGAAACAATATTTTACGAAAGGGTTTAATTCTATAAATTAACTTTTTTCAAAACGGTCAAAACTAGTGAATAACACTATTTCAAAACGGTCAAAACTAGGAAATAACACTTTTTCAAAAAGCTCAAAACTAGTAAATAACACTTTTTCAAAACAGTCAAAACTAGTAAGAACACTTTTTCAAAACAGTCAAAACTAGTAAGAACACTTCTTCAAAACAGTCAAAACTAGTAAATAACACTTTTTCAAAACGGTCAAAATTAGTAAATAACACTTTTTCAAAACAGCCAAACTAGTAAATAACGCTTTTAAACGGTAAAAAAACAAGAAATTACAGTTTTCAAAATGGTCGAAACTAGAAATCACGATTTTCAAAAACGTTCAAAACTAAATACGTTACCGTTTCGAAAATGTTAATTATTCAGGTGGTAATTACCTCCGGGGGTGTTTTGCTTCGTTTCTTCGAAAGCCCGGCCGCGTGCCTCACTCACAAGGAGAGTTTCCTCCGCAGAAAAACAATGGTCTGCATAAGCACACAAGATTTCTCCGGAAGAATGTCCAAGAAAGCCATCGGGTCTCAGCCCCATTGAGAAGAGCGTGTCAAATAAGGCTATTTGGACAGCTGTAATGGCGACCAAAGAATCTCGAATGTTCTCAAATATTGACGGATTATTCGGTCCAAGCAGGTTTTTCAAGTCCAATCCCGCATTTTTCAGTGTAATTTGTGATCTCTGTATAGAATCTGCATAGGCATCGATCTTCATTAATTCTTTCCCCATCTCATTCCATTGGGAGCCCATTCCGGGGAAAATGAACCAAAGAGGGCGTGGGCTTCCACCCTCAAAGGCTTCTACTCTCTCGATTGTAATGGCTGGTGGCCCGTCTTTTCCAGGACCAATTAGTCCGTAGCCCCTGAAATCGTGTCCTGGGATGTTGGTTTGAAAGACCTGGTGAAGGAGTCCAATTGCTTCAGGATTAGAAGCTAGTTGTGAAGCTTCCTCCAAACTCTGTTGAACCAGCTCTTTAGTTCGACCAGAAAAGGGAATCAGAACAGGAATTTCCTCGCTAGATCTGGTTTTATTTGGTATTTTGGTGAGTTTGTCCGTATTTTTGGGACCGGACTCTAAAATGAGGTGAACGATAGTTCCTCCAATTCCAAAGGAGCTCAGACCAACGAGGCCGCCTTTCCAAGGAGTGTTTTGGTCCACCACCTGGTAATGAATATTTTTAGGAATTTAAAAGTTAAAATTTTAACGGGTAAAATGGTATTCGCAACTGGGAAACCATAGAAAGAATGCTTTACAAAATTGCTTTTCTAGAAAATAACCTTTTCGGAACGGTCAAAACTAGAAGTAATGACATTTTCAAAAGCATTCAAAGCCAGTAACTCAGGCTTTGAAAAAGGTCAAAACAATAAATTACCACTTTCAAAAAGATGTAAAACAAGAAACTAACACGTTCAAAAAGGTCAAAACAATTAATTGACTTTTTCAGAAAGATGTAAAACAAGAAACTAACACTTTCGAAAAGGTCAAAGCAATAAATTGACGTTTTCAAAACGGTCAAAACTAGAAGTAATAACATTTTAAAAAAGGTTAAAACAAGAAATAAACACTTTTAGAAAGATGTAAAACAATAAATTAACGTTTTCAAAAAGATGTAAAACAAGAAACTAACACTTTCAAAAAGGTCAAATCAATAAATTAACGTTTTCAAAACGGTCAAAACTAGAAGTAATAACATTTTCAAAAAGGTTAAAACAAGAAATAAACACTTTCAGAAAGATGTAAAACTACTGACAGCACTGCCTCGAAACGGTAAGGAATTTGTTCAGAATGTGAAGATGTACCTTAATTGACCCATCAAAGACCTCTTTCGCATTAGAATTGGGCGTTTTAAAATGAAGATTGCCCGGAAGGAGACCTTCTTCAATGGCAATGCAAACTTTGGCCAGGCCCACGAGACCAGCAGCAGACTCCGTGTGACCCAGGTTACTCTTCGTTGACCCAAGGAGCAAAGGCTCTGATCGTGTTCCACTCTTACACATGACGTTATAAATGGCATTCAGTTCCTGCGGATCTCCGGCAGGGGTCCCTGTCCCATGGGCCTCAAAGTAGGACACTTGTCCGGGGTCAATCCCCACCGAGGCGTAGGTTTCTCGAAGTAACTTCTCTTGGCTGACTGCCGAAGGGAAAACGATCCCTTCCTTCTTGAAACCTTCGGACGAAGAGCGGATCCCGCGGACGGTGGCGTAGTGTCGCTTTGCATCCTTCTGTCGTTGAATCAACACTGCAACGACTGCTTCACTTCGGACGAAGCCATTGGCTGCGCGAAAAGTAAGAAATTAGGGGAAATCAAAAGATTTGAGTATCGTATGTAAGCGCTCCAATAGAGCCCCTGGGGCTCTATTTAAAATTGTATTTTGTTGGTTCTGGCTCTATTAGAGAATGGGGCTCTATTAGAGTGGGGCTCTATTGGAGCGTTTACGGTAACATAATTTTTTCTAAAAGAATAGTTTTCCGTTTCGATAGCGTCATATAATATCTACTTTTTACTGCTTTATTAAAATAGTAATTTCTCGTTTTGACTTTTTTGAAACTGTTGGTTCCTAGTTTTAAATGCTTTTTAAAAATGCTAATTTTTAGTTTTGGCCCTCTTGAAAATGTTCATTTTAATTTTGTACACTTTTGAAAGTGTTAATTTCTTGTTTTGACCTTTTTGAAGATGTTAGTTACTACAGTTTCGACTTTTTGAAAATGCTGATTTCTAGTTTTGACCCTTTTGAAATTGTTCGTTTTAATTTTGTACACTTTTGAAAGTTTTTATATCTAGTTTAACTTTTTTGAAAGCGTTAGTTGCTAGTACTGAATATTTTTGAAAATGTTAATTTTTAGTTTTCACCTTTTTCAAAATGTTAATTTCTACTTTTGACCTTTATGAAAAAGACAATTTCTAGGTTTGAAGCTATTGAAAATGTCGCTTTGTAGACCTTTTTGAAAATCTTAATTTGTAGAAAAAATAACTTTGTAAAGCATTTTTTGCATGATTTCCCATTTTCTGAATACCGTATATTGTATGTAATAGGTAGTGCTTACAATTAGTCCTTGAATCAATAAACGTTTAGTTATATAATTAATTCTGAAAAAAGCTAGAGACCTTCATTATCGAATGACCGACATTTGCCCTCTGGAGACAGAGCTCCGAGCTTGGCGAATTCCGTGGTTGAAGTCGGGTTCAAATGAATAGTGGTTCCGGCCACGATGGCCTGGTCACAGGTCCCTTCGTTCATGGCATGGATGGCTGCCTCGAGGGCAACTAAACTTGCGGAACAGCCCGTATTAATGGACATGCTGGGTCCCTTCAAGTCCAGGGCGTATGAAATTCGATTGGCTTGAATGTAATTGGCCAGACCGAGCATTCTGTAGCCTTCGTACTCCTCCAATGCGCCTGCGCACAACCAGTAATCAGCCGCCTCGCCCCCCGTCGTTCCCACGTATACGCCCGTCTTAGTGTTACGGATCGCTGCTGGATTTATTCCTGGATGGAAATCAATTACATTAATTAAAACAGAGTTTTTGATTTTCAAAACAAAATTATCGTTTAACCTATTCGCAACTGGCGAACCATCGAAAGAATGTTTTACAAAAGTGTTTAATTTTATACATTAACTTTTTCAAAACGATCAAAACTAGTAAATAACACTTTTTCAAAACGGTCAAAACTAGTAAATGAACCTTTTTCAAAACGGTCAAAACTTGTAAATGAACCTTTTTCAAAATGGTCAAAACTTGTAAATGAACCTTTTTCAAAATGGTCAAAACTAGTAAATAACACTTTTTCAAAATGGTCAAAACTAGTAAATAACACTTTTTCAAAATGGTCAAAACTAGTAAGTGACATTTTTCCATAACGGTCAAACCAAGTAGATAACACTTAAAAGGTCAGAAGACTAGAAATTACAGTTTCCAAATGGTTAAAGGCAGTTACCTGCATCGAAGATGGCTTCGAAAGCCACTTCCAGAAGGCGTCTTTGCTGTGGATCCATGGACTCTGAAAAGGCGGGCGCCAAACCGAAAAAATCTCCATCGAACTTGTCCACGTTCTTCATGGCACCCATTCGCTTGGGTGTGGGAGGTGTGAAGCAGGGCCAGCGGGTATGTTCGATGACCATGTCCTTCCCCGCCAGGAGATTCTCTTTCAACTCCCGCATGCTGTCTGTGCTGGGAAATCGACCGGAAATCCCAGAAACCACGATCGAATTCCCATTTTCGTTCAAATCCTTTAGAGTGGGTCCACTCTTTTCATCTTTAATAAATCCTTTACCAATTCCGGCTTTCGAATAAAGTCGATTGGGCGCAGTTATCTTGTAAAAGCGCTTTCGACACTCAAAGTTGAAATCGGGGTCGAAACCGAAACGATGACCCACACGGTAGTACAAGCGAGAAGTTTTGGACGATGCTGGGGCAATGCGATGCATGATAATTTTACTTGAGTTTGCACCTCAAATCAAACAAATCTCAAATAGTGACAAAAATTGACAAATCACTGATTTAAAGGAATGCTGTAGCAATGAATATGATAGAGCTTTTGTGAGTAAAACGTTGAACATCCGTATTGACTGACTCCATAAAGTCAAGTCCAGGAAAATAATTTCTACTACAGCCACTAATAGCTGAATTTCGGAAATACCAAAAATCAAAAACAAACCAGTTGTATTTTTTGTTCATTTTAAATAATACAATAAAACAAATATTTCTCATGACACAAAAGTACTTAAGTAGACTAATAATCGGGAATTAAAATTTGTGCCAATAATAATGTAACTAGACTACTTCCTGTCTTCAAAGAACAATTGCTACAGTTGGGGAAAAACTAACCAGTAAAAGACAAAGGGATTCCCATTTATAAAATAAAATTAGTAAAAGAAGAAGTGGACATGATATAGGCATAAAATAAAACACGTCTTCTAACATGTAAAATCAACATTAAAGTCACATCACAAATTGCTTAATAAAATGAGGGTTTTATGTAACTTGGTACACACTGTCCTGTGAAAAGCTGCTGAAGATACAGCTGTACAGATTGACTCAAATCATTAATTACTAAAATTATAATAGCTCAGCCCCGTGAATGCTGGGAAAGTTAAAACACGCATCTCAAGAAAAATGCCAAATTGCACGAAGTCTTAAAGAAATGGCTTGAGAAGCAAACTCATAATTATAATTACTCTACACGCAAAGTAATCATAATCTTCAGGAAGGGCCTTAAACTAAATATGTAGATACCCACGTCACATGTACAAATAAAATTAAAATTGCATTGTAAAATCTTACAAACTAATCGTTTTTTCTTTTCTTTTCCCCCTTTTCTTAACATATAATAATAAATGGAATCCTTCAGTATTAACAAAATGACGAATGAAACCATTTATGAGTTTCTGAAAACTCGAAGAGCTATTATTTTTCGTATTGAAGTAATTGGCTATGCAATTACTACAATTGCATAATAAAGAAGTCATCGGCTGACAGCGATTTTTATCTGCAATAAAGTTTTCCACTTCACCGTAAATTCAATTTTTTGTTTAGTATTTAATCATTCACAGCCTATTTCATTAATTCTCGTAGAAAATACAATATATGTATACAAGTGTTGATTCAAATAAAGATTTTGAACGAGAAACTACTATGTATGTAGGCAGTGCTGCCCTAGTCTAGTCTGACTTGACTAGTTGACTAGACTAGACTAGACTAGCCACGATTCTTCCCATGTTAAGGTATAGCTGACTAGTTGACAAGACTAGACTTGACTAGGGTAGATTTTGTGTTGACTACTAGACTAGGTGCCTTTGATTTTGGACGTGACTAGACTTGACTAGACTAGCGAAAATTTTGGGCAGCACTGACGAACTATGTATATCTATAGCTGGAAAAAGTAATAATTATTCAAATTGTGTAACTTTTGAAAGCAATGAAGGCCAAACGTTTTGCTAGTGTAGTCTAGACTAGTCATTCATTTTTGAAGTATCCACTAGTCTAGTCTAGTCACACTACTTTCCGGACCTAAATAGTCTAGACTAGTCAACACAAAATCTATCCTAGTCAAGTCTAGTCTAGTAAACAAGTTGCCTATCCCTTCAAATTGGGAAAATCGTGGCTAGTCTAGTCTAGTCTATTCAAGAAAAAGCTTTAATGCTAGTAATTGCATTACCCGCTTTACAAGAATAATGTAAACTGTGGAAAGGCTGTTAAAATACAAACGTTCCGGTGCCTAACAGTAATAATTATTATTAAAACAAAATTTTAAGGGGCGTATCACAATTACCCGGACAGACGATTACGGGACGAAATCAAAACGTATTTTAAGCAAAACTAAAAGTGACTGGCGCGGCGGTCTTGCGTTGTGCTTAGTGATGAAGTTAGTTCGTGGGTTGCATTCGTTAGTTGCTAGTCTATTACGAATTTTGCGTCGGTTGAGCCGGAGCCCAGCATTGCTTGATTCACTCAGCAAATTCAGTTAAAATAATTACTAAATTATTTGTGAAACTGTCAACTGTTCAATCAGAACAGTAGTCCATTGACGTAATTATTTCTAAAAACAATACTGACAACTGTGTACAGTTCATTTTGAGAAGTGTTCAGTTGTCAGTCTCTCAGTTGTGAATATTTTGACGGTCAACAGTTGACAGTAAGTTCGACTTCCGATGAGAATGGATTCGCTGCCTGAAGGTGTGTTGGTTGACTACGATTACGACCCGGAGTTCTGTGACCAGTGGCAGAATATCGAACAGGAGAGGAAGGAAATGTTGTACAAGTAAGTTTTCTGTCCTCATTCGTCATTCGTATTAAATTGAACAAAATTACAATAATTAATTGACATTTTCAAGTTTTGATAGTATGACCCCTTCAATTTATAATCAACAAAATTGAGGCATTTTTACCATTATTTTCTAAAATGAAAGGAAAAATGATGCTGTTGCTGTTTAGTTGTTAGTATCTAGTTTACTAATTTGCGTTGTATGTTGTAGGTTGTAGGTTGTATGTAATTCATTTAGATTTTCATAATTATTTCATATTTGTTTGTGATTCCGTCAGACAAGAATGGTCTCCATCTCGAATTACAAACATTGGCAGTTGCGAAGAAACCCTGAAGGAGATCTACAAGTACATGAAGTGCTCTCTCTGTCTCAAAATCTGTCCGCCCAAAAGCAAAGCCTGTGCCGAGGGTCACTTAATCTGTCCCGAGTGCACAAAGGAAGTGATGGTCTGTCCTTTCGAAACGACGAATAATTTCGGATCATTCGAGTACTGCCACGCTGGGATCAAGCATGAACTTCTGGTCACCTACGACAGACTTGCCCAAGCCATCGAAGTTCCTCTCCGATGCAAGTTTCAAGTGTTCGGGTGTCGGAAAGTTTTCCAGCAAAAGCAACTTTGGACTCATCATCTACAGTGTCAGTTTCGGTAAACCCAAACCGTAACACGCAGTATCATTATTTATTAATTTATTAGTTTTAATTATAGTTAAAGGTTTTTTGAATTAATTCGAATTTTTTCCCCATTCAACATTTCAAGCCCAAAGTTTTCGTGCTCCTTTGATGACTGTTGTGGTAGTGGAGGTGCTAAGGCTGGAACTTCAACCGGCCCACAGTTGGTCCGTCATTTAATTGATTGTCACAAAGTCCCATTGATCACTGCAAGTAATTTCGGAGCCGCTCTTTCCATCAAAAGAGAAATTCCGCTTAATTCAGAGTGTAAGTAATTATTATTATTATTATTATTAAATAAAATGATTCCTTTCTTTATCGAAGTCAATAGTATTTCGAAATTGTGTTAATCTGCAATTACCTTTCAACTGTTTTTACAACTGTTGTATGTACCTATGTAATATTTTCAGATTACGCTTGGACACTAGCAGTTCTCCAAAGTCACGGCTACAACTTCCTCCTTTCTATGACGAAACAGAGGGATGATGGTGATGGCACAAAAGACAGAATGTTCATTTGGATCTCAATGATGGAAGATGAAAATTGGGACAAGATTTCCTTCAAAATCACTCCAAAGGATAGTGATGGCGTATGTTAATTACTGTTTTTGTTAGAAAAACCGATTCATATTTCTTTTTCCTTTAGTTTTCATTTCTATTTCTAAAGTATAATTCATTTTAATGCTTTATCAGGTCATAACAGCTTCTTGGGAAGTTGGTCCCTGTCAGTATTACAAGTTCTGCTCACAAAGTGGAATTACTGGGACGAAGGAAGATTGGGGAAAGGGGATGGACTTGATCGAAGTCATGCCGTATCATGTGTGGAAGAAACCGAAAATAGTGGATGATCAAAATTCAAATTCTCATCTTGATCAGCTCATCAAAATCGATGTACTCATTCAGTCAGAGCAAGAAAAGAACTTCGCTTACATCATGAGAAGTTTGCCCAAGAAAAAATACTAAATGAGAAACTTCCATCGAAACTTCCTTCACAAATAATCACATTATCATCTACGACCTACGTAATTATGTCACATACCAATGCATTATTTATTTATTTAGTTATTGATTTTACTAGTTAGTAAAAACTTTGAACATGCGCGTATATATCTAATTGTATTTTGTAACTTTTTAATCGTTTGGTTACAATTTCTAATGAATTTTACATGTTCAAATATGCCAGTTTATTGTGAATCAGAATCTTAATGTATATTTTGTTTATTTTTGAATAGTTATATAATCATAGAAGGTATTGTAATTATGTTGTACAATTAGTAGAATGCAGATTGATTTTGATTATATGACTGTATCTGTATGCACTGAATGATAATGATAAAATGAACTATTGAGTCAGTCTTTCTACAAAAGTGTTTTTTGAGAGAGTTCAGATTTTATTAGTTTTTCATGAAATTCAAAGTCTACGTCAAATACTAATGATAAGCAGAGTAATTAGGTACATTACATTGCAGGATAAATACGATACATCGTAGTTAGTAGTTGATAGTTACATAAGCACATTATGCACAGGAAAGGAAATTATAGTTAATTATTAATTATAGGTAGAGTATCATTGCAGTTAGTTAATTAATTCAGGAGATATTTCTACGATCTACACAACATCACAGCTACAAAATGTAGACTTTATGTAATAAATTATTAGAACTAATTTTTTATGGGTACACTCTAGTTTTAAAATTTCTAAATCTAATTGCTTTCTCTATTAGTACAGTAATACAATTCCAAGAGATTAGTTGCACAACAGTACTAAACAGGAAAGTACAGTAAGGGGAGTGTTAGTACAATGACACGATAAATCCATGAAATAGTTTAAAAATTCAAGATTTAGATTCAACAAAAACAGCTCAAGGAATGAAATTGAAAGTGAGAAGAGATACAGAATTGATTTTTCTTAAATGTTTATTTCTTTCCAGCGTCATTCATGACCTTTGGGAGTCCCAAAAGGGAGTTGATGAGCTCAGAATTTCTCTTTTGCAGTCCAGTTGGAAATCCACCACCGAAGCTAAAGAGGGACATCCGCTGGGCTCGAAGAATTCGGGCAGCTAATTCCATGGCGACCTTTTTTAAGGAATAAAAATGCAATATAATTATTACAAATTAAATAATTGATCACAAAATTGATAAAAAAATCTTAATATTGCTTACCCTTGTAGCTTCACTATCGCCAGCCATTTCCATCACGTCCCTCTCCTGTTGAACGGATGGAAGGGCAAAGACCGCCGATGAGAACACAACTACCAACAAAACCAAAGCTACTGTGAATGCTGCGAATTTCATTTTGGTGAATGAATTATTTTTTATTTAAATTCGATGACAAAAATTGATTGAAAGATTCAGTTTTCAGATTTTTTAAAAATTTGCAAGATTTTTTAGGTCGGTTGGTACTTGTGGTTTCTGAAGAGAGAGCTGACTGAATGACTGAAAGTAGGTAAAGTATCGGGTATTTATTCAAAAAAATATGACTGTCCTTTCGTCTTCGTTTTGAGTTATCTGTCTCTTGCTTTACTTATAAATTCTCTTTTGTCAAATCTCCTTTCCTTGAATGACAAAGTCAGCAAAAAGGGATTTCGTTGCCAGGTCGACTTAAATGACAGCAAGACAAGTCTGTTAGAGGCAGAATTGTGACAAGTAAGCTTCAGTAAACATTGCAATTGACTGTTTTTTATTATTATTTATTAATTATGTAGAAGCACATTACTATTTTCCATTGACTATGTATGCATGGCCTAACTTTATTACTGGGCATGAGGATGTATCGTCAGTAGTTTAGTAGTGCGTACAAAGTTGGTACGTCCCGCTGTGACATTCAATTTGCTCATTATTAGCCGGAAGACGCTGACAAGTTGATTGGAAATGGCAATCTGTCTTACTAGTTAGAAATATTTTATCAATTCATCTAGTAAAGTCACAAGGTATTACTAATTTATATTTGGCGAAACTTTGAAGCATGGAAGGAGCTAGTAAACGGAATTCAAAATATGCGATTCGAGACATAAATAATTATACTAGTATCTAATATATAGTGAGACTAAGGAGCCAAATGAAGTAGGAGGCTCCTAACTGTACACACGTAGTTAGGAGCCTCTCAGTTTTGAAATCATATGATTGGATTGGATTTATTAATATTTGTGTATATCTACACTTTTCATTTATTTGGCTTATTTATAAGTATCAGAATAATGCCAAGTTTTCCACTGTTAGCCCTTTTTCGATTGTTTTACACTTCAATAAAGCATATTTTAACGTTTTACATTTCGTTCCAAGAGTATTTTTCAGTTTTCATTTTGTTTTTTTTCCATTCCCTTTATTCACTCTTTCAAAGCTTTTCTTTTCATGTTTTAACTAACCTATTCGAAACTGGGGAACCAAGGAAAGAGCTAGTGTTTTAGAAAAGTGTTTAATTCGATATATTAACTTTTTCAAAACAGTCAAAACTAGTTTTCAAGTTTTCAAAACGGTCAAAACTAGCAAATAACACGTTTTCAAAACGGACAAAACTAGTTAATAACACTTTTTCAAAATGGTCAAAACTAGTAAATAACACTTTTTCAAAATGGTCAAAACTAGTAAATAACACTTTTTCAAAATGGTCAAAACTAGTTAATAGCACTTTTCCAAAACAGTCAAAACTAGTAAATAACACTTTTTCAAAACGGGCAGAACTAGTAAATAACACTTTTTCAAAACGGTCAAAACTCTTAAATAGCACTTTCAAAAGGCCAAAAAACTACAAAATACCATTTTTAAAAACATTCAAAACTAACAATAAGTACTATTTAATGTTTTGAAAAACTTTCACGTTTTGCGTACTTTTCATGTTTCATGATCTACGCTGCGTTTCAAAATGTATTTTTCATCTATTGAGTTATTCGTATAGCTTTCTTCGCATTGCTCACTTTGTGAAACCGTTGGCTGCACTTTTTATTTCATTTCTTTATTTATTTTTTTCGGGGCTTAAGGCGGTCAATTTCGGAAAACTGCAAACAAGTGTAATTTAAAAACGGTCCCTAAAATGCTATGTATCTTTAGTAATGTTCCATATTTTCCTCAAACGGGATATTGCCTCTTTTTTTGGCGTCGTATGCTATATATATAGATAGATAGATATAGGTATGGTACATACTATAAATGTGATCTGTCCTGTCCAGACTCCAAGCATGGAGAGAACTGTGCTGGAACTGGAATGGAGATCTAAACTTAAATCCACGCTTCATTGATTGCTCCATGCAGAGAACTAAATATGATTTAAATTACTAAAGCTCCGAAGTGAACAACTCAACACAGCTGATTGCCATGGATGGGGCTGTTGCTACGTCGGTTAATAATAATACGTGGGCAGGTTCATTCATAATTTCAAGAATAGTGTAAGGTGCATAGTAAATATTTTACTATGGAGGAATACCACACAGCACTACGTCTGTCATTGCCACCTGACTTTTGCAACCATTCTCTCTCCGTGCAATTGAGTGGTAGTGTTAGGGGGATCGAAATCTATCAATTCTATAGAAAAATCCATGTGGAAATCCACGTGAGTGTGTGGACGGTATTGGCAAGATTTAATTTAGTTTTTTTTTCTACACAAAATCCATGGGGCAGAAATAATTCGTGTATAATCATGTGTTTATTTATGTGCTTGGCTTGCTATAAAAAAGCTCATTCTGTATTTTTAGATTTTATGCAGTAGGTACTTTCTTACACCCACTAAACTGCAACCATAAGCATACAAAACAAACAAGAACGCTTAACGTGGATACTATTGTGAAACAGAGACAGACAGAATTCCACATTTTCCTTATACACTCATAAATGACGTCCAGAACCAATGCCAAAATGAGGGCAATCAAAACAATCTACAGATTTATTTAAGTATAAAATTGATTTGATTATTTTGATTATTTACTTAAAATGAATTTGGCAGTGTCTATTAATGCCCTAACAATTAAGTATGTATTTATAATTCTGCTTGAGAGCTTGGTGCATCATAGTATTCTAGAATTCTAGTTAAGTTCCTCCTTAAGTTGAATTATAAGTATATAACAGTATTATAATTATTATCTCAGTTTAGTTTTGGTGAAAATTAAAATCGGCATAATCTACTGGTACCGGAAATGATCTATTAATACGCGGGTCTCTAATTGTAAGCGGGGTTCCGAGGGCCTGAATGGAATAATGCGCGGGTCTCCAATAATACGCGGGTCTCTAACAGTACGCTGGTCACCGGAAGTATTTTCGGTGTTTAAGTGTACAGAAATTAGTGTACACCTAACTTTTTAGCCACTGAATAGCTTGAATTAAATGACACATACTTTTAAGTCGCTTAAAAGTGTCAAAATTCTTGTTTTTAGCCTGTTTATTCCAACTAAACTCAGAGCAGTAAAGCGGTTAGTTTGAATAATACGCGGGTCTCTAATTGTATGCGGGGGTTCGAGGGCCTGAATGGAATAATGCGCGGGCGTACTATTAGATCATTTACGGTATATTGTTTACAAATTCCTGCTGTAATATTAAAAGGATTAACAACTTACGAAAATGGCAGCCCCACTGCCCCACGAGCCCCAGTCAACGGCAACAATTTTTGCCCCAGGAGCTCTATTTGCGAGGATACGGTAGCTCAATTATTATCCATTTACAAAATGTTTACACGTTGTAATTTAGAATATGCTTCGACGTTATTATGGAGCCTACTCTTAACGAGTAAGTTACTGAATAAAATTATAACAGTTGAGACAAATGAGTTTGCATAACTATTACTGGGAAATATGTTAGTAAGAGTAATTTCACGGTAGTAGCAAAAAGATGTAATAAAATTTATTAAAATTGAGAATATACTTTATTACCAAACAGTTACTAAAACTTATCGTTAGATGCAAACTTCAAAAATCTTAAAGATGTGATGACTGGCTAAAACAAGTGCTGCCCAAAATTTTCGCTAGTCTAGTCAAGTCTAGTCACGTCCAAAATCAAAGGCAGCTGGTAGCTGGTCTAGTCCAGTCAAGTCACACTGTTTTCGAGGCCTGCGTAGTCTAGTCTAGTCTAGTCAACACAAAATCTACCCTAGTCAAGTCTAGTCTAGTCAACTAGTCAGCTATACCCTTAGCATGCGAAGAATCGTGGCTAGTCTAGTCTAGCCTAGTCATTTTTTTACGCGCCTCTTGCTAGTCTAGTCTAGTCTAGTCACAAGTTTTGAAAGTGTCAGCTAGTCTAGTCAAGTCAAGTCAATCACAGTCTTTATGGCAAGGAACGAACTGGAAAGTTAGTCCCAGTTTTGTAATTAATCAGTTTATTGGTACAAACATCAAAGATGGAAATTTTAAATTTACAGAGCGTCACATAAATGATTTCACAGTACCTACATACATTTTACTTTTACAATAATGGTAATATTTAACATTTTTACTCTGAATTCACGCACAAAATATCTTTTAGGTCCACACAATCTACGGATAACAGAATTATAGTATATATTATATAATATAGACAGATAGATTATTAGCAAGATTATCTGTATTTTACTGATTTTACAGTATGAACATAGATACCATTAAATAAATACGAATGATGAACACACTTACAGTCGCTTAAAATAATTAGTTACGTCACCGTTAGAAATGAAATACCTAATTAATACCCATGTAGAAAACATTTAAAAGGAATTAAAGGAATATTAGGCAGGAATAAGAAAAGGAATGAGGTTTGGCAGTATTAAATTAATTAAATACACACGCATGCACTCACACCTCTCAATGTTAGTATGGGCTCTTCCTTTGATCAAATATTTTTGACGCTCGATAATCTTCGCTATGAATTAAGGTGTACATAATTATTAAGTATTACTAATTTATTGGATATATCTATAGATATATAGATTTTACAATTAAAGATAGATACTACATAGAAATTTTGGCAGAAACAGATTTTCAATCACAAAATTTCGTTAGTCACCCACGCCTAATCATACTCATTAAATCAATAATCAAAATCACGTCATCATAATCCGCACACTATCAAAAGACAAGGCAAGGAGGTAAATATATAATTATTATTTATATAGGTATATCAACTTGTATATTTTTGTGAATATATAGTAAGTAGGTCCGTCACAATCACAATCCTACAGCTATAATTAATTTAAATATACTTTATGCTGTACAGATATAACGTATGTCCGTTCCTATTAAATAAATCCACATCGGTCATTAAAAAGAAAAAGAAAAACAACGTTAAATATAACTATCGAGAACAGAAAAAAATACGTTTAATAAATACAATATTTGTTATTTTAATAATAAATTTTATGCATTTCCAGCAGGCTTCTCTTCGTCATGGGATGGGGAGTTTGGAGCAGATGACTTCCTCGTTACTGGCAAATAGACAAACATTACGTCAGTATTAATACCATGTTAAATAAATAAACTGCACACAAATATTTAAAAGTAGTAAATTAAGTTACCTAGTTACTAGCATCATATTATGTATAGAATAACAACTATATATAGTGACTTACTTGCATCCTGAATCATTTGAACCCCATAGATAATGCTCCAAATCCATCCAACTAGAATAAATAGTGTTAGAATCTGTGTGCATAGAGAATAGAGTACAAAATAATTAATTATATTAAATCATTTTCTTCCTTTAACATTTACACATTTTTTTTTTACACAAAATGCAAGTTTAGAATACTAAAGGCATGAGATAGTTATTACCTGTAAGACACCAGCAATAACTCCATATTTAATTCCAGCAGCGCGAGTCTCATGACGAGTAGAGCCACAGCACATGAGGGACGCAGCCCCAATCAGTGTCCCTAGAATAAATAATAAAGACAGATTAAAATCCAATAACAACTTTTTTTAATTCTTTTTACTGCTTCCACTACATTTCTAGAACCTACGAACTACCGTAAATTCTCTTTTACCACGCGGGTCTGTAATTGTACGCGGGGGTCCAAGGACCTGAATGGAATAATGCGCGGATCTCCAATAATATGCGGGTCTCTAACAGTACGCGGGTCACCGGAAGTATTTTCAGTGTTAAGTGTACAGAAATTAGTGTAAACCTAACTTTTTAGCCACTGAATAGCTTCAATTAAATGACACATACTTTTAAG
>JAQFZC010003692.1:0-18072 GCA_034695205.1 Dicyrtoma fusca | reverse complement strand
TTTAAAACTTTGGATCTAAAAATAGATCCTTTCAAACAAAGTCTAGGCATCTAAATTTAGGGTATTGGTGGAGACTGATTTAGGTCGGGAAAACTGCCTGACTAGACTAGACTATTTAGGTCGGGAAAACAGCCTGACTAGACTAGACTAGACTAGCGGATTGCTTAAAAAATAATTGACTAGACTAGACTAGACTAGCAAAATTTTTGGCCAGTTTTGGGGTAAACAAAATGTTTTTTTGACACTTGGTCAACCTTGTCACTACAGCAGTTGTGCTAAAATCAAAGGAACAGCCTACACCTGGTGTTACGTACGGCCTGCCGTATTGGTTCACTGGTACGAGCGAGATTACTGGGATTACTGCTCACCAACCCCTGGAACCGACTACAAGGGGCGCAAGTGCAGGACGTCCTGTGATTACCATGGTTACTCTTACGCGTGGTGCCGAATCCAAGGAAGATTTTGGGCTTGGGGCTATTGCAGTCCCTACAAATAAAAGGATTGAAATCCTATTCTGACAGCTGTGAGCATTGCAATGGACTGTTTTATTGTTAAATATATAAATCAGTTATGTTAATATATGTTATAATGCAGTTACTATGTTAGACAGGCATTGGTGTATGTGACATGCAGTATCGTATACATCTAGATTAATATATACATGCGAACCTGCTACGACTACTACCACCGTTGTTCTGTGCTTGGCTTTGCACTCGCGATTGACGTTGCGTTATACTGTGGTAACATTTTTATAAGTATTTATCTACCTACATTTGCCAGTGTATTTGTAATCGTCGGCCACGTTTACTTCACTATACTTAAGCCATATCCGGCCCACGCTACAAATACTGGTGATGACATATTTGATAAGACAACTTAAAGTGTTAATTTTGTTTTGTATTTACATTCGCGTTTCAACCACACGCATGGTAGGCTTGGTAGAGCCACTCTACCCTTCATTCGACGCCGTAACATGTCATTTTCACCCATTTAACAACTATTGCTGATAAAATACTCAGTATGGTATGACTTGGCTTCCAACTTATTTTTTATGCATTTCGTTGCATTTGCATCATAGTCAGTGTGCCATAGGCATTAAAGATGCCATATTTCGAATCCACGGCCCAGTCTTCATTCAGACTATATTATAGGCAAAGGCAACTTTTAGCCACTGTTATTGCTACTGTCAGTAAAGCATTCATTATGATATGCTTCATTTTGTATATGTATATATAGATCCACAGTCCTGTCCATATACTGCAGGCTCTCTAAAGCCTCCTGCATGTACCAAAGAAACTGTAAAGCCATCTCAGACCTCCATACTACAGCATATTCAGTTCAAACCTTCCAAGGGGACCGTACGTTCCCCAGGGGTAGAAAACCACCACCCATGCCACCATATTTTAATTAGTGTCACACTTATACTCCTACTCACCTAAATATTTTAACTGCTACGGCTAAACGATATATCAACTAATAAAAATAAATAATGTAACATAGTAAACAGTATTTTAATTACTTGATTTGATTAATTGATTTCAATAACGGCAATATTAGCGTATACAAGTGTAGGCTCAACTTACAAAAGAACCATGTTTCAAATAATTTGTAAAACATTTGTTTATCTCATCACTGTGATTAACTTTTTCAGTACATTGGATGTAAAAACGTCGATACTATCAATATATACTTAATATTTTGAAAACCTGAAACTAGATTTAAGAGTTCATTGGGAACATTTATATGTTTCCCTTACGCTGCACTGTTGCCATTGAAATATGTCGATTATGAAAGACATTCTAGTATACTTATTAGGCAATATGCATGACGGTGTTTAGATTGTACTTTTTGAAACATGTTACTATTAACTGTTTTTGTTGCGCGTGAATGCGTTAATATGATTAGCTAATGTATTAATCTTTTTTGGTCTACTACATGTTGCTAGATTGTTCTCGTATTCAATGATACTTTGTTAAAAGCGAAAGGACATATCTGCATAACTAAACAACAGTGTTATCCTATTACGAAATTAGTGTGATTTTCTCACGATCTTAGTCTACGGAGGGTGTTCTGTCAGCCCTGGTATTTTGTAGTATTAGCTATCACGACTGCTAGCGCCACCGCCCCCTTCCGCCGCCCATGATCCCCTCTAACCCGTATTGGTGTGCTAAAACGTGCAGTTGTTGCCTGTTCCAATTGTTTTAGAACCCTAACCACTCCCCACTTAATCCCGCATAATCTCATTGTCGACGTAAATTCTCACTTTTTCACACAATTTTTTGTTTCGCAGCACCAGAAAGTTTTGGCTCTCAATTGTCGTTTCTTAGTTAGCCAGTGTTATTGCTTTCCTTCGGTTTGTCCTTGTTCGTCTCAGTAGCAGTTTTCATCCTAAGTATTACATTCACGGTGTTGATTAAAACAACTGCATCATTGCTACTTTCATCGATGGTGATAGGGGTAATCGCTTACGTTTATGTTTCCTAAGTTGCTTACAATGTCGCCTAAATTTGTGTGACCTGACCGTGATAACAGAAGTACAATCAATCCTTCCAAAACAAAAACCTGTTGCAGTGTCTTAATGTGTCCTAGTGCCAATCTTGTATACATACTACCCAAAAAAGTCACCAAGTCAGGAACAGTAAACGTTTTGAGGGTTTTCTAACCTTCCGCCATTATTTTATGTTTGTACTTGCTTATAAAAAAGATTCTAGACAGCCCGGTAAGATTTGGTCGCTACAAAACCATTTAGTTTCCGATTTATTTATTAAATTAACTCGACATTACTCGGCTAACGTTTTATCCACTCAGAAACATTACTCAGAGTATGTAAGCTCTGTGCTTTAGGTTCTAATGTTTTACAATAGGTGTCGACGACGGTTTGTCTTTACCACAATCTTCCTTAGTCCAGCCAAATATCTATAATTTCCTTGAATATTCTAATGATTGACCACTACCCGATACTTAATTGAATGACAAGTTTATAGAAAACTCTGAAACACTATTCCAAACTTTGAAATGTCGAAGGTGTGCCCCTTGAGTTTAAACATGTGTCAACTTCACTGTCGCAGCTTTTAGCTTTTAGATCTGGATTTTTACACGCATTTAACGCAGAATCGCTAGTTGTTAAATAACTAGGGGCGGTTTTGTTAAACAAGTTCATGACATCTTCCATACAGTTGTACTAATGTTATTACTACAGGACACATACCATCCATGCAGCTATGTAATTACATTACCGACATTATGAGTAAGTAGGTAGTCAGGCTGCGCATGTTACGTTATGGAGCAGTGAAATGCGTAGGTTCACCTAGCACGCAACCCAATCAGAGAATTGAGTTGGGTTAGATAGAGTACAATATCATCTAAATTGGTTTGTTTCATGCACATATGTAATATGAGTAAATAGTTATCATTTTACTTAAAGAACTATCAATGTTCTCTGGTTTGTTTTATACGTTTGCGTATGATACAGCCTGACCAAGTAATATGCTCAATATTTCAAACATTTTGCAGTTGTTTATTAATGTTGTTGTTGTGCAATCCATTTGTGATTTAGCATCCATTTAGCAGATATATGTTAGTTTTGCATGTTCATAATATATTTTAACTTGTCTTTAATGAAAATTTGTGTGAACTATATTGTCAAAAGTTATGTTTATTTGTTGTTTTCAAAACGATAACGCTAGAATCCCATTATTATTATTTAATTTACAGCGTGGTAGTAAAGCAATACTTGTACACGGACAAAAGAATAAATTGTTATATATAATAATGTATTAATCGCGTAAACTAATCTAATTGCTATCATTTGAAACATATTCAAAACTAGAAAACATTGACTGCGATCATTTATTGTTGAACGTTCCTGCCTGTAGGCTTACACAGTATTGTATACTGAAATGTTTTAAGATATTTTTGATTGAATTATGCTTTAAAACGTCCATATTTTCTCTTGGTCACAGAATTATAACTGTTGTAATTGGTTGTAAATTAAACTAACAATGTGTTCATTGGCAGATTCTTCAAGGGCAATTATGCATTTTGTAATTGCGGACTTCTTGATGATGATATCATAGAGGTATTTGCTTCTGTAAACGTCCGCCATACCTGCGAGCTAATAAATAAACAAGATATAAATTTAAAGCGTACTTTATAAATTAAAAAATTAACTAATTAAAAATAAAAATGTTTTTGAGTTGTAAATTAACCTAGAATGTTTTCAGAACTATATTTGACGTTAATATCAAAATGAGCTAAAGTGTACCCAACAATTCAAGCTGTGATATAGAAATACAGGTCTGAAGCATTACATCATGTCAACCCTGATTAAGTAAAAAGCAACAATAATTCTTATAAACAACGCATTTCTTAAAAAATAATAAATCTCTCCTACGAGTGTGGTATGCGATTAACATGTTAAATATAATTTAGCTTATGTGTTGTTGGCTTTTTCAAACTGCGTGAAACAATACTACTTGTATTGCAATTTACAACAAAGACAGGCTTACCTACTTATAACATGTCCACCTGGCCACCAATGTCAGTACTGCCATTTTTGTATGACACCATCGAGGCTTTGTTTTTTGAATTAATTTATATGTTACAAGAAATAAGCTCATTTGTAAATGTCAGTATAGAATCTGACAATTTTGATCAACAATCGATGCTGGGCTACAGCTCACAATTACATTTTTTAAAGCAATAGAAACAGGTACTCGCACGCTCATTCTTGATTGTTAAAATGCATTTGATAGGTTATTGTTCTGTCTACTTGCAAGTAAATCAAAAAGTCTTGTTAGTGTATCCCCCTATGTGACTCGTAAACATACTCACTATCTGCTTGACAGGGAAAGTACGTTAAGTGAGGCGTCCCGATTTTGATGATATGTTTTGTGCCTGCAGGCATTGACCTGATAGTACTTCACGTGACCGTAAACTTACGACATCTTTTTTGACTTTTGTTATAAGTGAGAAAACCGTAATTTTGAAAACATGTTTTAGCAAACTACAATAAGTATTTGTTGATGAACAGTTAAACCAAAGTTTGCGAACATTAGTTTTGAGTAAACAATTCAAATACACATATTTTACAAAGGTGGAGCGGGGTGGGGGAAAAACGTATTCCATATTCAATTTCATATTTTCTTATTTTGGAATTTTTATTACAATTTGCACAGTGTGAATTCCTTGTAAAGGAAGACAACTAGTGATCCAATAATGGCTTTTACCAGCAGTGGTACCATCTGGGTTATGTAGATAGCACTTGTAGTTGAAAAGGCTTCACAGTAAGTTTGCTGGCTATAATGATTAAACTTAAAAAATTAACTATTGTGCAAACCTAACGTCGTTTTTGAAAACTACAATTTTTATCTTTTTTAAAATTTGGTAATAGTACCTCTAGCCTTTAGCCTTTTCCTACATCTGTTTGGTAAATGAAAAGATGTTATGTTAATTTCATTTGATTTGTCACTTGTTGAAATATGTTTTTAAAATTAATTTGTTCTCACTAATAAAAACAAAAGTAAAAAGAGACACTTTAGGTCTATGTCGTCCTGCTCAAAACGTTTTATCAAAATCAGGAAGACTCACTAAACGCACTTTCAGCGCAATTGAAAAACGAAAAATATAAACATATCTCACTAATCCTTTATTTTGTTTACAAATAACATAAAAACTGCAATAGGTATTAGAACACGTCACATGCTGGCGGTCGTGCTACCAATAATGACCATCGTGGCTAACAACGTTATGGTCATTCAGTCACAAATGCCTCTGGCTAGGAACGTTTTGCATCAAATTAAAATCAAATTGTTTTCATTTACAAGGTTTAAGGTCGTAACATTCTTTTGAATCTTGCGTTGTCTAGTATTTGACAGTACTGCATAAACATCAAAGAAATAGGAACCCATACAGAAGACCTTGTGGAAATCGGCCGAGATAATAAGCTAGAATGTGAATTTAATGCAGAAAATAGAGCGAACGTTGTAATCCGTGCCTGTAGCCGTCGTTCAATGTAACCGGTGCATACAAATATACTATCTCATTTTATACTACACATCTTATAACGGTGTAGTATTGCATTTTCACATTCTGCATATTAAAACTAAGGGCTTTTGTAATAACTAGTCCGTTTTTTGGCTGAAACAAATTGCAGAAGCAAACGTTTTACAATTTCAAGTAAAATGTTGAAAATTGCAAAGCGCGCGTTTTGCAATCATAGTATTAGGTAATACGTATCCCATAGGTGTTTACAAATTTGTGGCATTTTTGGGCGATTCCGGATTTACCACATCAAGCAGTTTTCTAGTTAGTATTTTCAATTGTTGTAGATTCAATATTTAATGTGGACGTAGGTTTGTTGGTGTGTAAACGCCTGACCTACGGAAGGTTACCACTAAGAAATGAGTTTAGTTACAAACTAACTCAACATTTATTCAAAGAAAAAGCCGGGTTCAAACAAAGTCCGCCATGCAATTAATAATTGCATATAGAAAACAAGGAGGTAAAGCAATGCGTATAAGGCTTCTAGCCAGAACGCGATGACTCATTTCAAGTTCGTCACATACTCAACGTACTGCACAGATAAGTCAATAGTATATACACATTTGGTAACAGTAGTTGTGATGGCTACGATTCAAAGCTAAGGATGTAAATACAAAACCTTTAGCATTCTCTACCTTTTTGATTACGAGTCGCTATATTATTACGATTCCGATGTAAAACTCTTTAAAAGTTTCTGCTATAAACCCAGATAAATAAAATGTTGATTAGCGTGGTCTCAACTGTTCGTTTGTTTTTATTTTCTAGAATGACTGAATAAAATAGCCGTAGTTAGAAAAACAAAAGTAGACTATAAATAACTTGATTTGGTGATGTTTACAAATACATTTATGTAACTTTTCTTTGTAACGTAGGAGTGACAACTGTTTATTTCTAATTTTATTATTCTGAATGATGGTGCCTTTTATCAGAAAACCCTTCGACTCAAATAGTACCATCAAATCATTGGGCGGAAGTCGAGTAAAGAAAGTAAATTTCAATCCAAGGAAAAGGAAAATGAGTTTCAAGATTGTAAAACATTTTAGGGACGTGGCGCAAATATCCACAAAAACGTTTGAGGAAACATGCAAGGAAGGATACACGCGTGCTTGTTTTCCCCTAGTAGAGAAAAACCTTTGGGGCAGTTTGCGGGCATTTTTAGGTATGAGTATTATCAACAGGTCAGCATTAAAAACAAATATCTAATAGCTACGTGAGTTTAGGAGCCTAATAGGCATTAAAACATTGCTGATGTGTGCAAACGTAACAACCAAATTGTGAAGAAATTAATTAAGTGGATGAGACGGGGAAAAAGGCAGCATTTGAGCGTACAGTTGTGAAAATTATTGCAACATTGTGTTAACCGCAGAATGCATTATTGGAAAATGTGGTGAAGTTTAGTTGTTGCTGTCATTCTGAGAGGCACGGTGTGAAACCAGATAGGACGCTAAAAAGGCATAACATGAACTTCATTATTTGGATGAGGATGATTTATAGACTTATGCTAATGCGTAAGTATGTCTGTATAATAAGCATACAAGTGTTGCAGCAATCGACTAGTAAACACTACAACCAAACAAATATTACACGTTTCTCTAAAAACAATTGACATTACAGGTAGTACAAGTTGTCTGATTCTGTAATAAATTACATACATTTCTGTCTGTCTTAATAGGTGAACATACTTGTGAGAAAAACTTTAATGAAAGTATACATTTTAAGTACCGTATTTGTGCGAATATTCCTCAAAGCTGAAATAATCACCAGAGTTCAAATATTTGCCAAAGTCTAGGCATGCCGTATTTAATAATGGCTAGCCTCAAATAATTAATCGTCTCTGCGCTTATTCAAAATATTCACTAATGCCTAGGCAAATCATGTATTGATTAATAATTATTTTCCGTCTACTGTGCTCACTAGTAATATTCATCTACTGGTACAATTATCAGCACCTAGTTCGTAATAATTAGAGTAGTTTGGTAGTTCATCAACGTGAGCAGGTAAAGAACCGGCCGTTATAACACTAGCTGTTAAAGCTTATGTAAGCGACTTGCGAACGTAAATAGATAAAAGTTCACTATAGTTAACAATAAAATGTGTTTATAATAGCTCAAATTATAGCGCGAGTCCTATTTAAAACGGAATCGCTTACAATTGTGTGGTTTCCATCTACAATAAAATCTTGGTTTAAATGTGTGTATTCGTAATAAACATCACGTTGTTCTTAGTGAATCGCTCGTAGAAGCTGTACACTAATGTTTAGTTGTTTCTACCTTGCTTCATAATAAGGAAACAAACTTACAAATAGAGCTACACCCTTTTGAATACTTTGGAAATTAGATCCAGTAAACAAAAATGTGACCGCAAGCATTTTGTGTTATATAGGTACTTCTTACAGCTTTTCTGGAAGCCGTCTGTAAAAGTGGCATGTTCTAGTCCGAATGTTTAGCACAGCCACCTGCACGAATATGGTCTAAACGAGGCCAGTAACAAGCTAAAAAACAAGGTCGTTTACCCGTTGTTTTGACGTAGTAAAGTATTTACTTACAGTGGTAAATACTCACGAACTCTTAATTTACTAACTCACGAACCCTTAATTTTATTGTGGATGATTACTTCAAAGTAACGTACTAGCAAATTGAATTTTAAACCGTCTGTCATGAATTCCACAGACCAATCGATATAAAACAATTTTTAGTACAAATAATGTTTTTAAGCATCATTTGATTAGACAACATATTACTAATTTAATACGTTAGCAAGACAGTATAATTGTAAGATTCTGGTTAGGGTGCTAGGTTTGATGTTTACACTAAATATTTGCCGCGGCGATTAATGGGTCGAATACGACCCTTTAAATATTCTCTGTGACTTGTTTTAATAGTTGACAAAGATATACCTAGGTAGCTCTTCAAGATTAAAACTATAGTGGATTTGAACCCCCCACTAAAGCAACATTAGTGACTTGTGTGTAAAAAAAGAATAAGTATTTCCTTACTTCGTCATACTGTTGCTGTTTAATTGCAAGCAGGCCCAAAAGTTGGAGACCAAAGTGGCGTGGGTCTACTGTGTTGATACAAATTTCGGTTAAGATTGGACGCAGAAGTTTTGCAGTGTCTTTTGGTAACGCATTTTGGACGATGAATATTCCTTCAGAACTCACTGGGCTCACCTCCGACTGCGATAGCTGACGGGGACGGTCATGCCTTGGCTCAGTACCCAACGTAGGCGATGACTGGGACGTTTTTTGAAGGACATTATTTTCCACTGTTTCAGAACCGTAAGACAGCTTACAGATTGCCGAAACTTTCAAGACCACTTGGTCCATTCTTGGTCTTATATTCGGATTGTCAGCCCAACAACTTTTGGAAGAAACAAAACGAGTCATATTGAAGTTAGTCATCATATGATATAAATCAAGCTCGTAAGCACGTTAAAGGTAGTTTAAGCATAGTCATTGCAATGATGGTGTGAACTACTTGATGAACTATGACTTTCACCATCAAAGCTTATTGTGATTGTGTGAATTTACATTTCTCAAACACACATGCTCCGAATATTAATTTTGTATGCGTATTTACTTAATGCACTTACGACTGAATCATATCTTGGAACTGCTTGACCTTTCCGTCGTCTTGAAGTAAGGCAGACATTGTCGGATGTTGCAGGTGCGGGCGTACACCAGCACGAATACGAGTTATAATAATGAAATCAGTAGAAAGGTCTTCAAAGGGAACCTCGCGGGTCAGTAACTCCCACAGCATCATTCCATAGCTGTACACGTCGCATTTCTCACTGTACTTGTCTTTAAAACCGTTTAAATGTTTAGATAAGTAATGACAGGGTATAAACACAAGTAAATTTAGTTCAAGTAATTGCTGAACGTTAAATATATATTTATACCCTCCACAGACTCAGGTGCCATCCATCTGACAGTCCCTTTTTGCGCTGTCATAGTAGATGCTTTTCTACGTGCAATTCCAAAATCGCAGAGTTTGGCAGTACGCATTCCATCAAATAGCAAAATGTTAGCAGAATTTAAATCTCGATGAATGATAGTCTTTGAGTGCAAGTAGGCAACTCCCTTTGCTGCTTGAAATGCCCAGCTCAACGCCGTTTCGCTGTTTATATCCACCTGTGGCATGTTGTGAAGGACTAGAATTAAATATAAAAATGGTTAACCCAATACGTACTTTTAAACTTGATGTGCAACGGTTTAGCAAACACACTCCTTTTATAACATGGTTACAACTAATGTACAGTTTCTAAATTTACAATAAACCTATGCAAACAATATACTGCATTACAAGCGTATCCAAAAACCGCTGTATTCCTGCTTAAGGGAAAAAATGTTTTACATGTAACATCTACTACAATAGCCAAAAAACCTAAAGCGATGATATAAATGTTTCTACAATAAATAAGGTTTCACATATTACTTATTACAACTATACAAAACAGGAATTAGTATGCTTAAAATGATTCAACTAATCTCTAAATGAATTACGTCACTTTTACAATTAATCTTATCGGACGCAATTGATACATATAACTGGAACAGTTTATTGTTATAATACATTTGCACACATTTTACTTATTTTGCGTTTCAAACGTTGCTTTCTTGCACACAATTGCTCTAACAATTTTAATAGATAATTTCGTGTACAAATTTGTAATCGAATTTATCAAATATTAGGAACGAATTGCAGTGATGTAAACAAAATGTGCAATAAGCACATTATATTTATAACAGTAAAAGTATATCTATGTTTATAACCATTGTATTAGGGAAATTCATTTTAAACTATGTAAATCCAAGTGTGGTTTATCTATCTACACATTATGCAAATATTTATCCTGTCAAAAACACGTACAACTGCATCCCTCTCTTAGATTAGGCAATGCCAGTAAGAGGTTTTAAGGGCAAAATTAGGCGAAAACCACAACCATGCACATCTGCGTTCCGTCTGCAGAATCCAATTCTGCTCTTAGCCTAAACAAACTGTACATAACTGCAAAAGTAAACTCGTTAAGCTTCTTTTCATGGAAACTGTAGCCATCTTAATTAATCACTTGTGAAACCTTAGAAGGAAACACACAGTTTTAGTTTTTGGAAACTAACCAGAAGTACTTACAAAAGTAGATATCTTTGTAAGACATCAGTTGACATAGCTATACATGGTTTTGCAACACCTACGTTTAAATACACCATTATCAACAAAACAGCGTTGTTTAGTAAAAGGCAAACAAATATATATTATTATTTATTTTCCTAAGAGGTTTCTCTGCTCTTGCGAGGCTAAAATGCCTTCAAGGCCAAATATATAACCTATTATGGACTAAGAGTCTGTAAAAGATAAACAGTATATATGTGTTACCGTTATAAAGTGATCCACCGTCAGCAAATTCCAACAAAATATAGACTTCTTCTGATAGAACACATTTTCCTATGAGCTTAACAATGTTCGGATGGACCAGTTTAGATAGTTGAATAATTTCCACTTCCGAGCATTCAATATTCTGTTTGGTTTCAAATTTTTTTACTGCCACAGTACTTCCGTTCCAGAATCCTTTATACACGGTACCGTAGGCACCTCTGCCAATACACTAAAACAAAACCAAATGGGGGTTAATTATCGTTATATACTTCTTAAGCAACCCTTTAAAATGCATAATGTACCTACAAGAATTAAATGTTGATTAGTTGCTAACGATTAAGATTTAGAAATTTACAACATACTGCTGGATTTATGTCAATATCTTTTAAAGCAACGTCCGGTACTACTGTGTTTTCGTGGTCATGTTCTATGGAGTTTGGGAATGGCTCAGTCATAGGCTTCGGCGAAAGTCTAAGACCCTCCAAGTATTGCTTTTGATATATATTTGACGAATTACAGATAATCAAAAGCTTGCAAACGACTTCGTTCATTTTTGGTCTCTTTTCAATTTTGCCATTCCAGCACCTATATGTTAGCAAATGCTATGCATCAGACTTCAGATAGATATTTATGTGTGATGCAAATTGTGTAAATATAATGCCGTTGAGATAATAAATGACCCAGGGATCATCATGTATGCAATTACGCTTCAAAACTCACATTTGAATTAAATCCTTCAACTGTTTGCCTTTTGATTCATCTTTAAGGAAGGCGGACACTCCAGGGTGGTTCAGTGACGGACGTTTTCCAGATACAATACAGTGTTCCACAGTATTATATTGTTGGTTCGTGAAAGGTACTTCACGAGCTAGAAGTTCCCAGAGCATCAATCCCCAGCTGTATACGTCGGTCTTGTCACTATACTTGTCTAATAAATCGACAAATATTAATAACTTTGCAACTATAAAATGCACATAACACCAGTCAACTGGTTACCACTGTAGTAGTCTCAATCGAAACTTAACTAGGCATTTAACATCTACTTCAAATATTGACAGGTTTATCTATAACGCGTAACCTAAATTCAGTTAAACGTTGTAAACACGTACTTCCCGTTATCACTATTTGAAGATAATTCAGACATACTGGACATGTTTCTGTGTAAGCATTCAATTACATATTAAACTATCTGCACATATAACTCAATTGTTAATACTAAATTCTAGTAATACATACCAAGGATAACCTCGGGGGCCATCAAATGTACATTTTCGTTGTATGTCATGCTGGACGCTCTTTTCCGTGCAATTCCAAACTGACAGAGCTTTGCTATTTTGTTGCCGTTAAAAAGCAAAAGGTTGGCAGTCCTGAGGTCTTGATGCACAATGCTTTTTGAATGCAAATACTCCACGCCCTTTGCAGCCTGAAGTGCCCAGCTCATAACCTCATCGCTTCGAATTCTCGCGTGAGGAATTTTGTGCAGAACTAGAAAAATAGCGAATATTGTTTAATTTGACATTGAAGCTGATTATTGCAGTAATATTCAAGTTTAACTCAGTGATCTCTAAAGCTTGTTGATGTGTGACGTGAAATGTAACACTAATAAATTTCAATTTAATATCTTTTTCAGCTGTCATACTACCGTGATAAAATATTCTATTCTATCACAAGAAATTAACTTCAACATTTTGACCATTTTAATGATTGCCTTTAGAGCTCACAAAATTACCTTTGTTGCTAATTTAAAAAAAATTCAGGCAACTAACATAAGGTCATATTATTATTGTCTTCTTGGGCGGGGTGGATGAGTTGGTCTTGGCTCTGCTGCGAAAGCAGAGATCACCGAGTTCACTCTCGGCAGCTCTCCAATATTTTTAGTGGGATTTTAAAATATTGAGTTCGGTGTCAAACTGCATTGGCGGGTCACTTCAGCAGAAGGACTTGGTACTCTGGCTACTGCACTGTTGTGCTTTGATTTGTTTACAATTCGTATTCTAAATTGTTGAGTTCTTTGATTATGAATATATCAGTCACTCAGTATTGTAGCGTTAGTACTAATAACATTTAAACATGTCCCAATTATTTTGCTTAATGTGATAAAGACCAACACCATTCTCAAAGTTTTCGATAACGTGAATATAATAAGAAATAGCCCCGTACCCCATTACTGAATGGCAAAATAGTACTGTAAATAACTGATTCTGAAACTTTAAGGCAGGAGTAATTGGGCTGTGAAATACAAAACCATATGATAATTATTCATTACTGTCATAAACGGAGCCTCCATCGGCGAATTCCATAACAATGTGAACTGTACTTGGCTGAACACATTTTCCAAGAAGCTTAACAATGTTTACGTGGTCCAGTTTCGACAACTGACTAATTTCTATCACCGACGCTTCAATATTCGGCCGAGTTTCAAACTTCTTCACTGCTACGGCTGCGCCCATCCATTGTCCTTTATACACTGTACCGTATGTTCCCACCCCGATACACTAGAAACAAACATTGACATACGTTCAGTTATTAAATGATTATTTTTAAAATTTTATGCTTAGAAGTAATCATCAAAGTGTAGTATACGTATAAAGCAACATATACGTTTGACGTTTGCACCTTGCTACTACACTATAAAAGTAAATAAATTTTACTGGCGATATGCGAATGTAGTTTGTAAAAATAAAAAAAAATGTTAACTACTACACAACCTACGTTTATCATTTTAAAAAAATTAATGTTTCAAAAATAATATTTAAGGTTTTGTTTTGTAAACCATCAAACCAGTTTTTAACTTTAGAAGGTTAGTTTTAAAATCTACATCATAAGAGGTTGCAAGGTAAACGTTACGCTCTTACTTTGCGCACTACTAAATAGTTTCAATTGTATGTGCAGGTCACGTAACGTTTTTTAGTTAAAACATCTAGGGCTTTTCATTAAACATCACGTAATTTATTTGCTTAATCAAACATTACGCAAAAATAAACTTACTTTAGGTTCCAGTCGAATGTCTTCCAACGAAATATCTGGAACTGCAGTGAAGAATTTTCTAATTGCGTTTCCCATTTTGAAATATATGTCCGATAACTACAACAGGCACTTTATGACTGAGAGTCTTCTTTTACAAGCTGTGTGACTTGCCGGCAATGTATTTTTACTAGAGCTTCAGTTGGTTGGATTTCAGAAAGACTAGGTATGCTAAAGCAGACCATAATGGCAAAGGAATTATTAAAAAACGTTTAGCAACAATTATTTATTGTCTTGTAAACGTATGCTTTAAAATCAATTGTTCTTTTTTGTGTACATTTTCCAGCAGGGAAATAATAAAATCAATTCCAATTCCATGGGTGAAAACCCAAATGGAACTTATTTTACAATAACAATATACATTTTTCAGTGTCTTAAAACTAGTAAATACGAATAGACTAAGGAATAATGATCACAACTGTTCTAGGCATATTTAAACAAGATAATTAAAACTTAGATATTGCTGCTCTAATGTTTCAAATTGTAAAATATTGGTTTTTTTAGATTGACCGAACGCGATAAGTATGGAATTTAACTTTAACGGTATCAAAACCTGACTATACATTACATTAAGTTGGTCCGATTAAGCCCGGTAGCAGGCCAAATGGAACACTAGAATTTAATAATCTGGTTTCCCTTGCATCCTTTGAAGAGTTGAATTACGTATCAGACCGAATCGACTACAATAACACATATATTTATGATCTATGGTACCAAGGCATGTAACATATATTGTATATATTGCAATGTACTTAACAACGAAACGTACACAATATCCTTCGTAATCTAGACAGATAAACAATTACGTTGATCCACAGACGTAAGCTAGTTAAATGCAATTTACTGGATTAACAAATACACCTACAGTATGTCTACAAAGGTTTTCCGATTGGGGTGCATAACACTTCTAACTTATTTAACGTGTGTGTAAGTGTACATTTACATAGACCTAGCTCTAACGTAAAATCAGCCGGACTTTTGACTCTAGTATATTATTAAATAGTGTATTTTGAAATATTTCTTTGATTACTAGTGTACCAGTATATAGAACGTATATTAATGATGAAGGTAATAGAGTAACTAAACTTTAAGTTTATGTTACGTATACATGCTGCAATGTTTAGGTACGATAGTCTAGTAAGAAAAGGCATACACCTAAATAGGAAAGTTTGTACACATGCTTTATGTGCCAATTCTGGAATGGTACATTCCAACCATAAACTACCGGTATAATAAGTATTCTAGTGCGTATGATCATAAAGGATGTACAAACATTTGCTGACAGTACTTGTGCTGTAAAAAAGAAGATTCGAGCAATATTTACTATTTGTACTGTATCTTAAATTATTCTTATATTTACACCACGGAAACGCAAACAATGTGTATCATTTAGAAAACCTTTAAACGATAAACGATTATATAGTTTCTACCTATCGAAGCGCAATAACGAGCTATAAAGTATAAGGCTCGGAACATTAGAAGTTTTATACAGATTTATATATAAGGTTTTAAGATGTATATAGTTTTGATAAGCGCGAGTTTATGTTTCTGCTGGAACATTTGATATTTGTAGCAAAACTGTTAACGTTCCCTTTTAAATGTTGTTTTAACACTGCCTGCATGTTCTCTGGTTGCGTCATAAAAATTGTACAATATTTCAACACCTTCTAACCTTAAATCCGAACATTTTATTTATGACAATTGAGACGACAGGTATTTAGCTTCAATAATTGTTTTTGAATTGCGCAGCATTTACATTTAGAAAGGATTATAGTATTTTTATTGAAGACAGCATACGAAAACAAAAACGTTGGTTTAAGTTAGTTTGTAATTAGTTAACGTAAAAGATCTATTTTACAACTTTTCAAAAATGAGTAAACTATGCCCAGGGGTAAGCTTGTTCATTGCAAACAATCAAAAGTCCAACTTTTTAAATTATTTTTTGAGGTAATGCATTGGCAAGAAAATACGACGTACGTAAAGAAATAACACAACGAAACGTTACGCAATGCGACCAGTTGGCCAGCTCGCTTTAGAACTTATTCACTTTTGTATGGGCACAAAATTTTTAAATAATTCCTATAAACATGTTGTTATAAAATCATGCGTTAGACAACTGCATGCCAAACAAACAACTGCACAGACGGACAGCCCATTACCTAGTAGAGATTTTGAAACACTAGGTTTTACTAAAGACCAGTACGACAAAGGTTTTAAATAATATATTTTTCTTAAAAAAATAAAAGAATATTTATTAGAAACAAAGAATACATCCATTATTTTGTTTTGTATTTTGCATATTATTTTAAGTCTCATGACGGGTCAAATTATTATTAAAGGTTGTTGACATTGGTAATATTAAATAATTCATTGTTTAAAATACGAAACACTTTTATGCAATTGCATAATATATTTAACAATATAAAATAGATTAGTATACCATTAAGGTATACTGTCAAGCTTTTAAAGCATTCTATTACAAAAATTTAAGGCATACGGTTTTCAGCAATACTATTTTGTTTGGCGATACCGGTCCATTTGTATTTCATTGTTTAGAACTATAAATAGTTATAAACCCGTTTAAAGTAATACTGTCAGTTAATAAATGCGTTGGTATTTATCTCTTATCTCCCGCAGTGATTATGCAATTATGCTTGTCTACTAACGTGGTAGATAAACTCTTTGAAGTATTCCAACAAATAAACGAATACGTCTACAAACCAAATATACTGTACCAAACTGTGTTCGCCGCCTGCGTAGATCCACAGGACTAATGCGCAGTGTTAAAGATATATTCAATTTTATCATTCCATCATTGTACACGACAGCAGTGAGATAAACATGCCTACAAAATTTAGAAAAATGGCTTTACAAGTGGATTTACAATCCGCGGAAATTCGTTGCAGTTACATTTCAACTGAATTGTTAATTCCAGTCCTTTTATTTTTGTATATAGTTTTTATTTTTAAAACGAATAAATTAAGAACATATGCTTTAGGTTGGGCCTTTCAATCGATAAAAAACGTTAATTGAAAGTGTTAAACCACTAGCTCAAGCTAAAGCATTTACTGATGCGTCAAATCTTCGAACTCAAGATTTACAACCCTTAAAACGCTTGCGATGGTTAATGTAAAACAATATCTAACTTATAAAATTTGATTACAGATATATTTAACAAGACTTTCTTTTATTAAAATCTAGTGAAAAAAAAGTGCAAAAATATTGGTCTGAACATTTTATGATAACACAACTATTTTGTTATTACCGTTGATTTATGTTTCTTTTTAAATAGTATTAACAATAATAATGATAAAATAGTAACAGTAAAAAATGATAACAATATGGTACCAGTAGAACAGCAAAACGTTATAGAAAGAGTAAGTCATCATAATAAATTTAATGTAAAACATAATATTAAATAATATTGTCCAACAAATTGTAAATAATCATGATACATGATTGATTGATTGATTGATTGATGATTGATTGTGCGGTATTGTGCATTCGGGTTACCACCCATGACACACCGGCTGGTTTTTAGTTTACGAGTTATCGTAGCTGTGTGGCTGCATGAAGCAGTTCACTCGCCACCTATTTTCGATCCAGCTTATTAGTATTATCAATTAGTTAC
>JAQFZC010003691.1:0-18072 GCA_034695205.1 Dicyrtoma fusca | reverse complement strand
AGTGAACTGCTTCATGCAGCCACACAGCTACTCTAACTCGTAAACTAAAAACCAGCCGGTGTGTCATGGGTGGTAACTCGAATGCACAATACCGCACAATCATCAACATCATCATGAAAGGGACAATAAATATCTATGGTACCCATATATAGCTGTTCACAAGTTTTTAACATGAATTAAATGACTTGACGTTTTTACATGATCAGCTGCATGTGTCGTGACGTCTCTGGCGTTGTATTTATTGCACAAAATTATGAGGCGTGTTCGTGGCAAAGCTGTGGTTGAAATTGAGATGAATGCATTAGACAATGAGGGAAGACAAAACGTAACAATTTTCAGAATACTTTCAACTCCTGAAACGGTCTGAAAGAAAGAGGTTTTCAAATTACATTCAATAATTACAATAATACTTTATTTTACAATTCAATATTTGCATTTTCCAATTCAGTACTTTCCACTTGCAAATATCTTACACTTCAGATTTAGTTAAATTTGAATGATGTAGTTTCACTATATATTTAATAACTTGTAACAATGTTTTTTAGTCATTGTGCTTGTAATAGTATTGTTTTTTAGCTCTATGGATTACGTTTAATACTATCATTTTTAGTTTAACATATAGTTTTAATTTACAAGTCTTATGGCAGTCTTTAAATCGTTTTTCAGTCTTTTTATTTACATATACTTAATATTAAGAAAAGAAAACACACCTAACATAATTTAACATGCGCATATTTATAACAAAAAGCAATATAAGTATAAATTCAATTTTGTACTGTCATATGTGAATAGTTTATGTGACGTTTCATATTAAATTTGCGTGAAAACGTTTTTCCACAAATGGTACACTTGTATTTTTTATCTGCTATTTTAGCACCTTTATGCACATCTAAAATATGATTGCGAGTCTTGTCATATCTTGAAAAAGTTTTGTCACAGGCAATGCATCTTACACCCTTACAAAGTCCCGCTGGGTGTACAATTTCGCACGCAATACACGGTTCCACAGAAACTCCAGCCTCGTGATTGGCGGATAATCCTTGGTTAACATTGTCACTTTCTAAACGAGCAGACATAGATTCATTCCGTTTGCGTTTTCGACTTTTCGAGGAAGAACTAGGCAGGGCTTCCCTTTCTGACGGATGCAAAGCAGCTTGATCACTTGCTAAATTCATTGACTTAGTCAGTTTGTCATCTATTTCATCCAAATAGCGCTGAAGCAACATTTTTGAATTCACATTAAGTCTAAGGCGACTGCCATGAGCGTAATTATGACCTTTTGGATCAGAGCAAAGGTACATGTCTTCTTTAGTGAGGCTGCACCATGCCGGGTCAATTATATTTACTGTATGATTAATGCACACCCCCATGGAGATGACTTGGTGTGGACCTGTCAAGACATAATCAAATGTATAAGTTTCAATAATAATTTAATATTGCCCATTTCTAATTACTCAATTAGAAATAACTCATTACGATTATATCTCGTATGTGACTATTCAATAACCACTACTTAAGAACAGGCAACAATAAAAAGATACTAGTCTCAAATGATTCGTTGGAAATGAGCAAAAGTTGGAATTGAGCAAAAGTTGGAATTGAGCAAAAGTTGGAATTGAGCAAAAGTTGGAATTGAGCAACAGTTGGAATTGAGCAAAAGTTGGAATTGAGCAAAAGTTGGAATTGAGCAAATGTTGGAATTGAGCAAATGTTGGAATTGAGCAATTCTTTTGCTCCTCCTATAAACAAAAATAATTTGTAAATATCAGTCAATTTGTAAAACAAGGTGGAAGTATATTTTGTTATAATTTAATGACTAACTAAACAAAATTGAACATTTCTACTTACCGACGTTAATGTTGAAAGAGACGTAACACTTGTCTTCGATGTGAAACACTGTGTGCGAAAAGGGAAACGAGCAGTATAAGAAGGATATAAATATTCCTGGGCTTCTCGTATCCATTTCAGACAGACAAATAAACTTTTCTACTGAGAATAATTTCAAAAGTCCAAAGGCATGAGTGACATTATCGTGTTGGTTGTCTTCAATTCCAATATTTACAACTTGCACAGTGCTAAAATCGGGAATTCTGTGAATTTATTTGTCATCAAAACCTTTCAGCGTTGTAGTCTTGGTAATCGCCATTATAGACTCCGGGGGTACAAGGTTTTTAATATTCTTAATTGTTAGATCCGCAGGCAGTCCTCGCAATTTGAGCTCTTTTAAAATTTACCCCTTCCGGACTGTATTTGCCCCCGAACTTAACTCAAAAAGACGACGGTGGAAAGCCTTTTTTACTTACTTGAATTCTTTACCAGTTTTGTAGTACTTAATTAAATCGCCATCGTCAATCTAAAAAATTAATTTGCATCTAGTAGTTTTTTAATAACAGTACTTGGTTCTAAATTATTTATTTCTATCCACTTATTTTTACCTACTCATTTCCAATTACTCATATCCAGCTACTCATTTCCAATTTCTACTTTCTTACTCCATTCCAATTGATTCCAATTGCTCAATTCTAAACACTTTATTCAAATTTCTCAATCCAAAATAGTGAATAATAATATAATATTTTAAAATGTATTGTACGTACTGGTTTGTTGAATTCGGTGTATGATGACAAATCATTATACTGCAACTCGCATCCTTCGTCAAACGTTATCTTGTAAACCTCCTTTTTGCTTGAATGTTCAACTAAAAATTGCATGGCACCAAATTAAGACTCTCGCATTTCATTCAGTTCGTTTCGTGAGACGTGAATAACTGGACCATTATGAGATGTAATAAGAGTATCCATGGTCACAAAGAATTTAAAAAATAATTTAAGCTTTTTTCCAAGTTAGCTTAAATCAGTAGATATTTTCGATCCTTAGTGAAACTACGACAAAATACTAGCAAACCACACACAAATATATAACACAAAAACAGATACAGTTAAAGTAGGTATTTAAGGATCGCTTGAGTTATTGTAATTTTTAATTAAATAGCACAATTTTTATCACAAAATACTTATGCTGTTGACCTGAATCACAGAGACAAAAAGAGAAAAAGAGAGAAACTGAGTGACGGTTGACAGTACAGTTCAAATTTTTTGTCGATTGTCTAGTCAAGTCTAGTCACGTCCAAAATTAAAGGCAGCTAGTCTAGTCTAGTCTATTCACGTGTAAAATCAGAGGCAGCTAGGCTAGTCAAGTCAAACGGTTGAAAAAAGCTGAAAATTCTAGTCGAGTCATAGTCATCTAGTCAGAGACTAAACTAGAGTAGCACTGGACGCAGATTCTCCAAAAATCTTGAATCTCCAGTTTTCTATCACCTGACTCATACGTCAGATGCAGCGGAAATTTAAATATATCTATGCATGTGTGTATCGTGTGTCGTAGCAGAGTACAGCAATGAAAGAGAGACTGGACAGCTTCCCGCCATGTGTGTGTGTGTGTGTGTGTCTTCTTAACGTGCACGACGGTCCTACCGTCGTAACGCTGCGGGCACGATTCAAAATGTTTCTTGGGTACTTTAAAATTATAGTGACGAGCTTGAGAGTGACAAAATTTTGGAATTGAATCTTTGTGGAATTGTAATAAAGACCTAAAATAGGCATTGTGTTTCAGATACTCTGTAGAGATTTGTGTTTATCATTTAATCATTCATCTTCGGATTGTATTTATCATTTAATTATAGTTTTGTAGTTATAAGAATATAAATAAGGATAGAGAGCTGGAACGCCAGACCAATACGGTTTTAGGCCGTTTTGGCCGAACTTCTTACTTCAGCCATGCCAAGCGAGTTAAAATAAATAAATGATTATGAGACGTGATCTCATCCCCTAGGTAAATCATATAAAGCTATTCATAAATAAATATCCTTGGTTTGGCGCTCGATTTGAACGCATCAAAGAAAACGTGGCTCCTGATTGGAAGAAGATAAATGTTTCGAAAAATAGCAGAAAAGGAAAGCAGAAGTGCAAAAATCATTAAAAGAGAAACAGAATTTGATTCCAACGGCTACCCTAATACCAAAAACAGCGAGATGGACTCATATTTCGGAAAAAGAGAGTGAAATACAAAACTAGAAAGATTGGGACGGAGAGGCGTGAACCTTACGGGAAAAAGCATAGAAGAACATACAGAAGCCCGAACTAGTAGTGGATTTGGTTCCTACAAATTACTTTGGTAAATCAAAAGTTGGAGCTAGTTATCGGGCAGATAACCCAGGCGAGTTCTTGTTTATAAACTAATTATAAAGTATAAATACGACTTACAAATTAGATACAGAAGCAGTTTTGAAACTGGGGGAAAAGATTATACAAAATACATACAAACAAATTGTTTTTGTTTTTATGTATACTTGAGCCACACAAATTGAAGAAGATGGAAAAAAATCTAATGGAAAATTGGAATAAGTGGGTGCAAAGCGTCGGAGACCAGAATTCATTGGTGCAGAAAACGTTGGAAGTATTACTGGAGTTTAAAGACAAAACGGAGAACGAAATGTTACAAATGAAAAAAATGTTTGAGGGACAAATTCAGAAACAGTTTAATCTAGCAAAAACAATAGAATCAATGAGAGTGGAAATGGACTTACTGAAAAAAAAGAAGAACTAGTAACGCAGATAAAGAAGAGTAAGCTGGAATGTAATCGAGCAGCAGACTTTGAAAGAAAACACAAGGATATTGTAAATGGCATAAGTGAGGAGAAGAAAAAACAGTTGGCACTCACAGACAGTTGTAGCAATGCAGAATGAAATAGACTCACTTTAGAAAACGGAGACTGAAGTATCAAAAATAAAGAAAATGTTTGAAGATCAAATCCAAAAACAGTTTACAATAGCAACAGAAAATAACAAGGAAGATACGATGGAGGGCCTCAGGTCAATTCAGACTGAAATGGAACTGCTGAAGAAATAAAAGGAGAAGGCAATGGAGCAGATAAGCAAATGTAAGGCGGAGTGTGACCGAGCAGCAGATTTCGAAAGAAGACACAGAGTCATTATAAGTGGTATAGGAGCTAAGGAAGAAGAATTAGCGGAGGAACTCCGGGCAGAAGTGGATAACATCTTTGTAGCAGAACTGAAAGCAAAAGTCACTATCGACACTGTCCAAAGAGTGGGCACGATACAAAGAAATGGGAGTAGAAAAGTAGTAGTGACTTTCAGCAAAATCAGAGATCGAGAACTAGTTATTGGAAGAAAGAATAGATTAAGGAAAAGGAGAGGTGAGCCTATATACATAAACCCTGACCTTTCGATGGAGAACAGTAGAAGAAGATACGAAGAACGGGAGGCCCGAAGAAAAGAAGAAAAAGAACTGAACTCGGAGAAGCAGCAAGGAGCATCCCAAGCAGACTCAAACTGGAGAGCCACAAACAACACAACACCGGAACCATACCCCGTCTTTAACAAAGCAAAAAGAAGAATCACGGCAGCAGAGCAGCGAGAAATCAGAAAATTTGCATCCAACCCCACTCTGAAAAAAGAAACTCAAACCAAGAAGAAACATAAACTATTATTACTATGAAAAAATTATTATTTAAATGACTGATTACAGAAATTTGAAGGGAAGCCAAGCCAAGGATCACATACTAATTAATATTCACATATGTATTTAAATCATTTGTAATTTGGATTTGTGGGATACACCCACCGAGTGTATGGACCTCATGGTCAAATCGCTCGTAACAATGAATAAAATTATTATTATTATTATTATTCATAAATAAATCATCAGTCATGAAAGTAGATAACTCTGATGTATTACTAAAACACTAATCGTCACATGGTGGAGGCGAAGAGGAGATTTAAAATTGGTCATGGAACTTTAAAATCAGTGAAATAAACTATAATTAATCTGTTAAAAACATTAAGGTGCCATACAATTTAATAATAGAATCTGAAATTGAAAACCAAAAGTGAAAAAAGTGATTAAAAACTCGGGACATAGAAAATATTATCGGAAGTAGGTACCTATATATATATCATTAGCAGTGTTAAGCAGCCATCTTGCATTATTGCCAGAAGCAATAAGAAAATCAAGCGTGTGAGTAGCCTATATCAAAATGGAGACTTCATCAGATTCCAGAAAAGCCGATGCAACGGCCAACGAATAATTCATCGACGCGTAAGAGTAAAAATCTTTGGTAGTGGTGCGCATTATAACTCATCACTCTACCTAAAAACCTTAATATCGTCACAAAGGGGATTGACTCATGAGATAGCAGAGATCAGAGAGATCAGAAATAGAATCTAAATGGAGTGGCTCATGGGATAGCCCATAAGACACTGCAACTAACAAGGAGGGCTTACTAGTAATGGGGAATACCACAAAGAGGGCAAGGGGCGGGGCAACGGCGGGTCTACAGTCCAGAGTAGACAGTAGTGGGCTTCCAACGGATGGCAGCTGGTCCGAGACGTCTCTGGAGCACTGGGTACTGAGTACTGGGACTATGGGTAGAGTAAGTGCACACTGAAGTGATGAGGAGGCTTGGGAAAGGTAAGTGGTGGTAGGGTAGGTCCACAAAGGAGGTTTTGCCCGAGAGATGGCATTCAGGAGATGCTTTTCTGCGTTAAATATGCTCGAGGGTCTCTACTTTTCTATAGGGTCTTACGCGCGGCTGTGCACTTTTGCCACTGTACTGAGACCCTATAGCTTAACATGGGTAGTATATGAGCATATACTGCCCATCTTATTATTGTTGCCTGTTGCCTATCTCCTACTCATTTTATAATTTCCTAATTAATATTGTAAGGTGCTTTAACTAGCACCTCTAGAGCAGTTATATTTAATTGCTTCTAGTAAGTACAAATTTGGAAATGACTGCGACGATGGCTGTGCACGCAATTCGTATCTCCAGTCATTTCCAAACCGGTTCCACTACCAGCAGAGCAGTGTGGCTGAGCGTGGACGGCAGCTTGCAAGGCATTACCGTCTCCCATTCCTTTTCTATATTTTATTGTTGCAGTGGCATTGGCTTTAGTCGCCATGCCATTGTAACAATAATATAAATTATATTTTAATAATTAAAGTAATATTCATTACACTACCTATGTAGCTAAGACATTAGTAGAACTCAGAATATAATAGAACCTATTACTACGAAATTAAAGAGCCAAAAAAACTAAAAATCGATAAAATTTTCAAATAATTCTGGCCACCTAGCTAAAAAAAATAAATTGAATATTAAACAAGTGAATTTACAATTATAATGGAAATGGAAATAGCGAGCCCTCTACAGGTGAGCAGATTTAGCTTAAACTTTTTTGAAACGGCGTTATGTCCTCTTCGACAGTGTTAATTTCGTGTTTTGACCCTTTAAAAGTGTTACCTTGCAGTTTTGAGTGCTTTAAAAACGTTGATTTTTAGATTGGATTTTTTTTCAAATTGTTACTTTTATTGTTTTGACATTTTTAAAAGGGTTAATTTCTATATTTTTGATCTTTCTCAAAATAATAATTTCTAGTTTGGAACATTTTTGAAGTGTTAGTTAATAGTTTTGAATGTTTTTTTTTAAAACGTTGATTATTTTCAAATTGTTGCTTTCTTGTGTTGAGCTTTTTGAAAATTTTGATTTTTAGCTTTGACCTTCAATACACTGTCATTTTCTAGTTTTACACCTTTTTGAAAATGTTGATTTATTGTTTTGACCTTCAACAAACTGTCATTTTCTAGTTCTACACCTTTTTGAAACAGTTGATTTCTAGTTTTACACCTTTTTGAAAATGTCGATATCTAGTTTTAAACCTTTTTGAAAATGTTGATTTCTAGTTCTGACCTACAATAAATTGTCATTTTCTAGTTTTACACCTTTTTGAAAATGTTGATTTCTAGTTTTACACCTTTTTGAAAATGTTGATTTATTGTTTTTGCCTTTTTGAAACTGTTGATTTCTAGTTGTAACCTTTTTGAAAATGTTGATTTGTAGTTTTTACCGTTTTGAAACTGTTGATTTATAGTTTTGACCCTTTTCAAACTGTTGATTTATAGTTTTGACCTTTTTGAAACTGTTGATTTCTAGTTTTACACCTTTTTGAAAATGTCGATTTCTAGTTTTACACCTTTTTGAAAATGTTGATTTCTAGTTTTACACCTTTTTGAAAATGTTAATTTCTAGTTCTGACCTTATTTTCTAGTATTACACCTTTTAAAAAATGTTGATTTCTAGTTCTGACCTTCAATAAACCGTCATTTTCTAGTTTTACACTTTTTTGAATATGTTAATTTCTAGTTCTGACCTTCAATAAACCGTCATTTTCTAGTTTTACACCTTTTTGAAAATGTTGATTTCTAGTTCTGACCTTATTTTCTAGTTTTACACCTTTTTGAAAATGGTGATTTCTAGTTCTGACCTTCAATAAACCGTCATATTCTAGTTTTACACCTTTTTGAAAATGTTGATTTCTAGTTTTACACCTTTTTGAAAATGTTGATTTCTAGTTCTGACCTTATGTTCTAGTTTTACACCTTTTTGAAAATGTTGATTTCTAGCTCTGACCTTCAATAAACCGTCATTTTCTAGTTTTACACTTTTTTGAATATGTTAATTTCTAGTTCTGACCTTCAATAAACCGTCATTTTCTAGTTTTACACCTTTTTGAAAATGTTAATTTCTAGTTTTGACCTTCAATACACTGTCATTTTCTAGTTTTACACCTTTTTGAAAAAGTTGATTGCTAGTTCTGACCTTCAATAAACTGTCATTTTCTAGTTTTACACCTTTTTGAAAATGTTCATTACTAAATTTGACCTGTTTGAACAGCGTTAATTTCGAGTTTTGACAATTTTAAAATAGTTCATTTGTAGAAAATACTTACCGTAAAACTTCCAATAACTTCCCGGGGAATTAGCGCAAATTTCAACTCTCAGACCCGGGAATTATTAGAGGTCGGAGAATTAATAGAGGCGGGGAGTTATTTAAAAATGAACTTGTAGATTAGTAAATCAGTATGTGTTACATACCCCTACTTACTGTTGGAGTTCTTGAGCACTGTAGAAAGTGCTCCGTACACTACCGTTATTGTAGAATATGCACTTTTGAAATGCCTCTAATAGTATACCGGGGAATTATTAGAGGCGGGAAATTATTTCTAATTTTTGGATTTTGACCCGGGAGTTATTAGAGACAGGGACTTATTGGAAGTTTTACGGTACTTAAAAAACATTGTTTCTACGATTTTCCAGTTTCGCATAGGAAAATAATGACCTAATTCTTTACATTTTAGACTGAAAAGACGAAGAAAGACGTAAGCACTCCCTCCGTGCCATTGCAAACACGCTTAAAAAACTGTTAACATTTTTTCCCGCCCCTCATTTAAGTCTTGATGGCACTTCAACTTCCCCCATAACAGAATTTGGGGAAAATTCCGACAAAATTGGTTCTTCGTGGCGACGTCGAACAATCCCGGGTCCATTTGGGAAACCGGGTGATCGAATGGATGGGACCGGGACCGGGAACTTAACCGGAACCTCCAATGGAACCGGACCTAGTTCCTTTCTGTTAAAGAAGTCCGCCATGAAAAGCTCAAAAAATAGGAAAAATTTAAAATCTGGATTTCCCGTCTCCGCCAGCTCAACAACTTCCTCCCTATTTTCAAGGTCATCTGTGCTAAGTAATTTAATGAACAACAACAATGAGGGATTCGGCGGCGGCGGAGGTTTGAACACTTGCGGGAAAAGAGGGCGGCCATCTTTGTCTCTTGCGGCGTCCTTTGACTACAGTCCTGACCCACTGCAGTTACCCGGACGACCAGACAGTAAGAATGCTAAAAGGGGGTCTTTACAGCCCCGGGGGGATAATTGGGGGCTCTTTTCGTCCGTTGAGTGTTGAATAATTTTCAGGTTCTAATTTTAATTTCAAATTTGGCGCTGTTTCCATAATACTCAATAACCTGTTAAACACACTCAGAATCATCAACAGTTGTTTAAAAAATCCCGCCATTTCTAAAATTTTCGCCTCCATCCAAAGTCCAAGGTCCACATGTTAAACTTGGTGCCATTTTCAAAATTATTTAAAATACTGTTTGTATGTAAATATTGTATTTAATGACCGCCCATTATACAAGTTTTTGCTCAATAAATCATTAAATCATTATAAATGATTTTCTACGCGTGTAACGGAATTTCGCATGCATAAATAATTACTATTGTAATCATAGAAAGCTATAAATTGAGCAATAGCCTCCACAACTTTCTACTTCCGTCAAGTATAAGCTTGTTGAGCGGTTGGTGAAAGTAATAAAAAATCAAAATGATCAATCAAACCAGGCTTATTGCTATAATAGTAAATGAGATAAGGTATACTACATGAAACATGATATATCTATACTAAATAGAATATTATTACCCGAATCCAAGTAATCAATGACAGGACCGGGCATTACAAGGGAAACCATCTGTAAGCTAACTATAAAACCTTCAACTACCCGTCAAACGGGTAGTTGAAGGTTTTATAACCACCCCACGCAAAACTGTCCGATAGAATTCTATCGGTTTCAACTACCGGCGAGATCTATCGGATTTTGGGACGTTCTCCGAAACAAATTTCCTACAGAGTCAACTGTCGGATCCTACGGTTCAGTCTGTAGGACAAAAATAATAAGCTTCCTACGGCGTCTGGGATTCGAACCCTGTACGCGCGGGCTGCAGACTCGCACGGATACCGCACTGCGCCACCAAACCAATATATACGGTGGTAGGAAATTAAATGTACTTATGCCATGAATCGAATTTTTTAAAAACCCGTTTTTAATAAAAAGTAATTATATATAATTTATTTTTTGAACTTCGTTATGTACATTAACACATTTTACACTTAATGCGTAACGTTTTTTAAATTTAAAGTCCTTCGTCATTAGAGATAAAAATGTGAACTTGCAAATGTGTCATTAAAATTTTTTGTAAGTTAATTTAATAATATTTTTTGAATACATGCTATTGTTTTAAAGTGTAAACATAGCACAATTTAAAACATAATAAGCAAAAAAGTGTCATTTATTTTCTGTAGGACAGTATTAAAAAAGTCCTACAGTATGAACTATCGGAAACTATAGGAAAAGTTAGATAATCCGACAGAGACATTTTCCGATGATGGGATCCTAACTCGTATTTCTGCGCGTAGCTACTCGCTACTTGGCTTCAAAACCAAACTGGCAAACGTCACATTCCGGCCTAATTTACTAATGCCCGATTCTTGGGCACAGATTGCCCTTCCAATCAACCTGGTTTTGAAGACGGTATGTCAATCTATTTAAGTAATAATAATAATAATTAATAATTTAATTCATTGTTACGAGCGATTTGACCTAGTTGGGTCCATACACTCGGTAGGATTTAGTCCCACAATTCCAAATTACAATAGAGTTATTGAAATAGAAAAATAAAAGGTATGTGATCCTTGGCTTGGCCTTCCTGCTTTACTACAAGTTACCATCAGTATCTACTATTCGTGCATAAAAATATTTGTAATTATCATTTCTTGATCTGCTCTTCTTTCTTCTTCAAAGTGGGGTTGGTGGCTTCTTTTCTGTATTCTTGGTGTTTTGCTGCCGTGATTCTTCTTTTTGCTTTGTTGAAAACAGGGTATGATTCTGGTATTGTGTTTGTTGTGGTTCTCCAGTTTGAGTCTGCTTGTGATGCTCTTTGCTGCTTCTTTGAGTTCAGTTCTTTTTCTTCTTTTCACCGAGCCTCCCGTTCTTCGTATCTTCTTTTACACATTTCCTCCAACAGGTCAGGGTTTATGTAAATAGGCTCACCTCTCCTTTTTCTCAATGGGCTCTTTCTTTCAATAGCTCGGTCTCGGTCGCTGATTTTACTGAAAGTCACTATTATTTTTCTACTTTTATTACTTTGTATCTTGCCCACTCTTCGGACAGTGTCGATAGTGACTTCTGTTTTCAGTTTTGCTACAAAAATGTTATTCACTTTTGACCGGAGTTCCTCCGCTGATTCTTCTTCCTTAGCTTCTATACCACTTATAATATCCTTGTGTCTTCTTTCGAAATCTGCTGCTCGGTCACACTACACCTTACATTTCTTTATCTGCACAATTACTTCCTCTTTTTCTTTCTTCAGCAGTAAAATTTCAGTCTGTGTTGACCTGGGATCCTCCGCCGTATCTTCCTTCTTCTCCTTCTGTTTTATCTGCTCCAATAGTTCCTCTTTTTCTTTCTTCAGTAATTTCATATCCGTCTGCAGAGATTCCACTGTTTTATTCAGTGCTAGCTGTTTCTGGATCTGCCCTTCAAACATTTTCTTCAACTTTTTCATTTCTTCCACCATCTTGACTTGAATTTCCGAATTTCTTTTGTCTCGTTCCTCCAGATCCTTCAAAGTTTTCTACATTGTTTCAGTACTAGTCTCAACGATTTTTAGCATCTCCTCTGTTTTCTTCTCCATGCTTTGGACCATTTTATCGCATTTGGGTGTGACGTAGGCAGGTGTACATAGAATCAAAATATTTCTGTGTATTTTGTCTAGTATTTTGTTTTCGAGTTTAAACTGCCATTTTATTTTCTATACATTACTTCTTATTTAAAATTATTACTTGCCTTTATGAGTTGCCCGGTAACTAGTTCCAGCCTTTGATTTGCCAATAGTTTTTATGAATCAATTTATCTGCTAGCTCGGGCTGTTGGTTATGTATATGCTGCTTTCTGTACGTCCTGTCAACACCTCTCTTTTTTCAGTCAAATTCACAAGTTTTTGTTTCTGTTCACTACTTTCCGGTTTTAGTAGCTATCCTGTTGTATTTGATCTCAAAATGATTGTAACGATTCGTAAGCTTTCGTGTTTGAGAAACGAAAGGGAGGATTTCTAACTGTTTTTCCACTTTTTTCTCTTTTTACAAAAAATTTTATTATTTTTACTTCAGAGATTTGGATCAGTACCCAATCTATTTAAGTAGTATGTACCTTAATTAATTAATAAATTATTTAACAGTCATTAATTCACAATTACTAGTTTGGATTGTAATTAAAATTCAAATTTTACTGGCTTCCTTAGTTCATTTGTGGGTCCTATCCGACGAGGGCTTTTCCATCACGGTCAACATGTCCTTGGAAATGAAAGAAAAGAATTCCACGAACGAATTGACGATCGAGCAAGTTTTGTCCGTTCTTCATGAAGCAGTTTCCATTCGAGCTGTTTTACGAACTATCAAAGGAGTTCCCATGAAAATCAATGCCGTCGAAAAAACTTTGAAGAAGGAAGAAATTAATTTTTTTACAAAGCGGTGCAGGTAAGATACATTTTACATATAATTTGTGTCTCTAAAAAAAATTGTTTTAAATCATGAATCATAGGTAACTAATTTTACATGGCGAGGGCCATTTTTTCAATACTCTTTACAAAAACCATCTGTTTGTAATTATTCCAGAGGTGGCGACCTAAATTCCTACTGGAACGAGGACTTTGAAGTTTTATTTGTGCTCAAAAACAAAACCGAAGCTGATAGCAGCAGCTGCGGCACTAAATTGGAAATGGCCATTCACATTAAGGAAAGCGATACCACGTATGATGAGGGGCAGTATGTTGCCAATTTACTTTATCAGGTAATATTATAGAAGGTCTAAAGCCAAAATTACCACAGCACTTTTTGTGCATTTTTCGTTATAATTAAACTTCACTCTTTTATTTGTAGAGTTCCGACATAAATGCTGAGGCAGCGAACGTGTCAGGGGTCGTAATGGTGTGCGAAAATAGACCTCATATTCTTAACCAGACTTGTCCCAGGATTTCCCTCAACTTCACTGAGTTCCCAATAAATGCCACTGATGATGGCAGTTTAATTTATGAGAGCGACATCCTTGGTGTGCCTAGTCCACTTAATCGCTCAGAGTACGAATTTACCCCGGAGGGGGATGTCAAGCTCTGCATCGATTACAAGGTGTCAAAAACCTCAGTTGGACTTGGAGGACCAACTTTAATTGAAAAAATTGCATCCTGGATTACCATGTGTGCGTTGAGCTTCAAATTAATTCTGTTTTGGCTAAAAATCGCTAGATTTAAGCCATAGTGGGCATCAAAATTGAAAAAAATACTATAATAATGGATTTGTAATAATTTTTTTCAGTGGTAGTCGCTCTATCCCTTCTTGGCCTCCTTTTTACTCTGGTAACCTACGCACTATTTGTGGAACTTCGAACACTACCCGGTTGGTGCCTGATTCATCTTTGCATCGCTGAATTTGCCTTCTTTCTAATTTTCTTGAGCGGCGCACGGCGGCCAACTTCAGACAGTGACTTTACCTGCACCGCCGTCGCAGTCTCCTGCATCTCACTGCCCTTCTCTTCTTTACTTGGAGCTCCGTCATTTCCTATGACCTCTACGTGACCTTCACAAAATTTCAACCGGTGACGCGCTCCTGAAAAAAATACGTTTGGCGCTACACTATGGTGGGCTACGGCATCCCACTGTTCATCATATTTTCCTGCTTGATGGTCGAATTCCATGCAGATCACATCATAAGCTACGGTCACCATGCCATCTGTTGGATTGGGAATTCCATGGCCTCTATCTATGTTTTTGCGCTGCCAATTTTAGTTTGTATCCTAGCCAGCGCAGTTTTTTTCGTTTTGGCGGTTCGAGGGATCCGAAATGTATCGAAGAATTCGACGGCTTCAAATTTGCGCGCCAATAGCAGCAAAGATCGCGCCCGCTTCTTCCTCTATGTTAGAATGAGCTCGGTCCAATGCTTCGCTTGGATTATGTATATCTGCCCAGGTGTAGTATCAACTATAGCACTTAGCTAGGGTTAACAATAATGCTACATCGGCAGTTAAATGAATTATGAAATAAATATAAAATATGCTATTATGAAGCAAAAAAACAAAATATTTATTGCATTTAAATTACGTTTCATTGCATTTTGCATTAGCGGCATAGACTTGCTATGTACCTACATTTAAAACATAATGCATATCGTACTTTACTGACGTTGTTCTGCTGACAGTTAAATAAACTTATAATATTCTGTACGGAAACATAGGCATAGTTAGAAAAGGGGAATATTCATAGGGGGAATAGTACAGTAAGGGGAATTATCCCGAGGGGAAAATCGCATAAGGGAAATGTGGCACAAGGGCAATTAGGCAAGGGGAACGGGGAAAGGGCAATAGAACAAAGGGAACGGTGCAGTCACCTTGCAGATCAACGGCGTGGCGCTAGGACTGTGCTCTGTATCCGCGAATATTGGAGGGGTCCTTGCGCCACAATTAGCATATTTAGGCCCATGTAACTGTTTCAATTTCTAAAATTCTAAAATTCGCTATAATATACTAATATTTGCCAAAATTTGCTAACTTTCTGGCGCTAAAATTCGATTTTGAATTTCATAGTTTCCGCCTCAATCCCTTACTTCATCTTTGCTGTGGCCTTTGCCTTGCCTCCGTATGATTCACGTGGGTCCTTCCAGAGACGAATAAGAAACTGCTCCAAAATTTTGTACAGTAGTTAAAAATGTATTTAAAAATCCGCTGTAATGATAAGTTGACTCTTACATTAAAAAGTATTTAAAATAACAACAATTATTTGGAAAACTTGCTGTCACTGTGATAAATATCAACATTTTCAATAGTAATAACAGGTACAATGGTGGAAATGCTTAATTTTCGGGAGGTCCCTAGTGCGCATGCGGTGTCACTGGCCTGATTTTTCCCTTTCATGTTCTCCTGTAGAGGCTGGCCACGTGTTTCTCGTAGTAGGAAGGAGACGGAGGATCCGGCGACGCTTATGAGGGCAAAGCCAAAGAAGGGGATGGAGGGCCAACTGGCGCCTAGAAATACTAGTTGCGGCGCGAGGGCGCCGCCAAGGCTTGCGGGGCATCCGGCGAAGCCAATGCCCATGACTCGTACGGCCGTTGGATAGGACTCGCCGGTGAGCGTCCGCGCCGCAGAGCGGCCGCCGGCGATTCCAAACCGTCCCAGTAAAGCCAGCACTGCCAAGAGGGTCGCGTAGTTCTCTAGCGTGGCCACCAATAGGAGGACAGCTATGCCTACTAGGAATACCGCGCAGAGCGTCATAAATATTACCAAAGACTTTCGGCGCCCAAATCTGAAAAAAAAATTGTTAAAATGAGCCTTTTTATCCGTACAGTTTGCACACAAAAAAAAACAAGTTTTGCCTTTGTGCAATGACGCAAAGTAACGCATATCCAATCTTGTTTAAAAGATAAGTGTCGCATATCCACAAAGCCAATTTATACCTTTTTTTAACATACAATACTTTGATTTACACTTTTCAAAAACACCCAAAACCTTGTTTTACCCTCGTTTAAAACTTGCGGAGCTGTAACTTATATGTACTTTTTCAAAACATACTAAATCTTGATTTGCACTCTTTTAAACTTACAAAACTACAAAAGATACCGAACTAATTCTCAATTTGTGCCTTTTAAAAACATGCAAAACTATGATTTACATCTTTTCAAAGCATTCAAAGCCGTGATTTTCACCTTCTCAAAACATTCAAATCCATGAATTACGCCCATTAGAGCATACAAAGCTACAAATAACGCGTTTTAAAATCCGTTATTATTCCATTTATACATTTTATAAACATGCAGAACCTTCATTTACACCTTTTCAAAATACGAAAAACCATAATCACACGTTTTCAAAACGACCAAAATCCTAATTTGTACTGTTTCAAATATACAAAACTACAACAAACAATCTTTAAAATCCCCTAATTATCAAATTGTGTCAGTAACGGCCGTTGTCAGTTACAAGCGCAAAGCTCACCTGTTATTGATATATAGCGCCGTTGGATAGCCAATGGCGTCCATGAGTCCCATGTACACAACATTCAAATAGGGACTCCCGGGCATATTTTTTATGTTGTAGCTGAGGCCAAAGTAAACGAGGCCCCACGTGAACCAAATCCCCTGAAGGCACAACGTCGTCTTTCGCAAATTGGGATTCCGGTAAAATTCTAAATAGGAAAAGCGCTGAACTGCTTCTGGCTTATCAGATTCAACGTCCTTCGTTTTGGGATTTGAACTTACCGCCCCTGTCGTATTTCCCGCGCTTTCCTTTTCCATTACGAAACGGAGCGTTTCCATATCGACGTTTTCCTTCCCGTTTAAGCGCGCCATGGTGCCAAGGACTTTGGAGCATTCTTCGAGCTTCCGTTGTCTCAAAAGCCAGCGAGGGCTTTCGGGGACAAAACTGCGGGAAAATTTAAACTGTAAAAATTATTTGAAATAAGTAGACCATTGGCTATTTTGAATATATTGGTAGACATATTCGCGCCGTTCGCGGTCGTTCACACGTACGGGAAAATAAAAATGATGGCTACGAAGGGAAGTGCCGTCACCCAGACTAGTGACCTCCAAGGTCGTATGAGGTAAGCAAGGAGACCCAAGAGCATGACGCCCTCACCGAAGGGACCCACGCTACTCGCCACCGGTCGCCAGTTTGGCGTTAAAAACTCCATTGAGTAGACGGCTGTAAGACTTAGAAATCCTTGAAAGAAAAATAAAGTTAGAAATTAATATCACTCATATTATAATACAACTTTTAGTATTCAAGAAAACATTTTTTAAATTGAAACTTTTACCGGAGAAACTCGCTCCACATATAAAGCGCGCGAAGCCGTACACATAGTAGTTGGGCGCCACGGCTGTGATCACTGTGCCCAGCGCCATCTGGGCTGTAATACCAAGGAAACAGTACCGGCGTCCATACCTATTGTATTTAAAAAGAATTTGAATATTCGCGGGAAAATTTATGGCAGGAGTTTAAGCGCGGGAATTAGTAATAATTACCAGTCGGATAGCTGACTAATATAAATATTTCCGAGAAGCATCCCCGACATCTGAAGGCTCACAATCGTGTCTGAAACCCAGGCGGATCCGCATATCAAATTCCACTAAATTCGCGAAACACGGTTAGCGAAATAAAATAGGTTTTTAAAATTGGCGCGTAGTTTAAAATAAATACAGCAATTTATATCCTGAATCATAGATGGCCATTTGATATGACCTCGGCCTCCCCTCCCCTCAAACCGAATTGTAATTTGTGCCCTCAACCTCCCCTCAAAAAATACCTCAAAATATTTTAGACCTCGGCCTCCCCTCCCCTC
>JAQFZC010003690.1:0-18074 GCA_034695205.1 Dicyrtoma fusca | reverse complement strand
TTTCAAAACTGTCAAAACTAGTAAATAACACTTTTTCAAAACTGTCAAAACTAGTAAATAACACTTTTAAAAGGTCAAAAATCTAGAAATTGCCGTTTTCAAAATGATCAAAACTATAGAAATTACCATTTTAAAAAACATTCAAAACTAAGGATATTACCGTTGCGAAAAGGTTAAATATCAAAACTCTTACACTCACACACACACACTCCCATCCGAAGGGGGAATTTTATTTTACTACTATCTAGTTGTAGTTCAGGTTAACTTACTTACGACGATGCATGTGTCCCACGTAGAAATGATTACAGCAGCTTCATATTTCGTGGTCTTGGTCTGATTACAAGTTAAATTCCTACAGGAGAACAGGATTTTTGATTACAGACATCATCATTGCAATAGCATTGTGTCAATTAAGTCTCATCATTTGAACGCAACCTAAAGTAAGTTACACTCCAATTACACTCATAATCATAATTTCCGTTAATGTGAGAGGTTTAGAACTCACAACCGAAGCCTAAAACCAACCAGAATCGGCAAGACAGTCAACAGTGCAGTCCCAGTACCCACACAGCACAGGTACTGTAGGAGTGCATCCCGACAACTTTAGCTTTAAAAGCTGCAATTCCCAATTATTTTACCACGATATAGATAAATAATTGCCAGGAAGGCTTACAATTAGCAACTGTGACCGTGGTAAATAGATGACGAAGAGATGATAATGATAATGCGATGGTTAAACCACACAGTTTCCAGTGCACTGCACTGCACTGCACTTTTGACGCCATACGATGAATTGCATGTGTGTGGAAGAACTTGTTTAAAAGGGCAAAACACGGAACTACTGAACTGTCAATGTTTTGAAAAGCTTTACTTTACAATGCATATCATCAACTGAACCTTTTCAACAAGGGCAGAACGCAATAGTGACGTTTTGAATATGTAATTACATAGTACTAGTTGTAGTTATAACATAAAATTAACGTTTGCCCAAAAGGCAAAACACGAAACTCATGTTTTAAATAGTTGTAAGTAAAACTGACAACTAAAACTACCATTTTGAAAAATCGTAAATCTCACAAATGTTTTCACAAAAATCAGAACGCAGCAGGTAGGTACGTTTTGTAAAGGTCCAAAGCATAAAATTAAAGTTTTCGACAAAGCAAAACATGAAACTAACGTTTTTAAAAGGTGCAATAAACTCAAAAAATAACGTTTTCATAAAGGCTAAACAAGAAACCAACATTTTGAAAATGCTGCAAATGACGGAAATGTTTTTTTAAAAAAAAGACAGAACGATAACGATGTAGGTGGGTACCTAGGTTTTGTAAATATTCAAACACTGTTGTAACCTGTGCACAATTTGTCGAGATAGTTTGTTCTTTTGAACAATCTGATTGGGCACAGCAAGAATTGTTCGTATGTTAAAGATTACGAACAATCACGTTGTAATGTAGTTCATTCGTCTTGTTCAACAAAGAACAACTATTGTGCACAAGTTACAACACTGGATGCAAAGCATAAAATTAGCGTTGTCACAAAGGCAAAGGACGAAACTCTCGTTTCTGTTTTTGAAAAAAAAACAGAAAAAAAACGTGTAAACATGGGATTTGCACCGTTCTAAAAAATCATTTCTACGAGACACCTCATAACCCATAATTCCTGATGAATGATGAGTGATGATCGATGCTCTGCATGATAATGAATTATCAGAGCACGCACAGCAGTTCCAATTTTTCCAATCTTCATGATCTGTCTTTCTTGAGCATTTTAACGTGTCAAACCTTGTGTGAGCGTTACGACTGAACAATGAGTTAGGAGTCCGTTTAAAAAATTAAAAGCGTCTCTTTAGAGGCGTGATGAGACGATGGGATGCGATGGAAGCGTGTAATAATATTATCCAAAAGTACCTACCTAAACAAAATACAGATTCAACCGATGCGCGATGATGGAGGTAAAAGAGACAAGATGCGAGAAGGCCGTGGATCTCTTAGAGATCTAAATGTAAGACGAAGGAAGGGGAAGAGGACAGGTTCTTATTAAAATTCAAAAATATTCGGCCACTGACTGTGGACTGCGGTGGCCTTTCCTACAGATTCACATTCACTGACACTCTTTCTTACTTACTAGTTAGTTCATCTGTAGAGTAGATGCTATAGGAAAGATGCAAAGATGCAAAGAGGCATAGATGCTGATGCTGTACACGTTCTTCTATAAAAATTTTGCTCAACTTGTTTCCTTTTCTTATGCATCTCCCATCTCATCATCCTCATCGTCATCCTCATCCCTGACTCTCATCTCATCTGAATTTAACCTTTTCGCAACGGTAATATACTTAGTTTAGAATGTTTTTGAAAACGGTAATTTCTAGGTTTTAGACCTTCTGAAAGTGTTATTTACTAGATTTGATCGTTTTGAAAAACAATTGTTTACAAAAGTTTTGACCGTTTTGGAAAATTGTTAATTACTAGTTTTGACCATTTTGAAAAAGTGTTATTTACTAGTTTTGACCGTTTTGAAAAAGTGTTATTTACTAGTTTTGACCATTTTGAAAAAGTGTTATTTACTAGTTTTGACCATTTTGAAAAAGTGTTATTTAGTAGTTTTGACTGTTTTGAAAAAGTATTATTTACTAGTTTTGACGTTTTAGAAAATGTGTTATTTTACTACTTTTGACCGTTTTGAAAGAGTACATAAATTTATGGAATTAAACACTTTTGTAAAGCATTCTTTCGATGGTTCCCCAGTTCCTAATAGGTTAAAAGAAGGCAGTAAGGTATAATAAAGTACCTGTAAAGAATCTGTGGAAGAAGATGGTATACTCTAAATGCTAAAGTATCTTTACCAGATGCATCTTACAACATTGAAGCATAAGTCCCTATGTTTTGAAGGAGCCAGTGCTCCTAAGTCCATTCCTACAGTTGACTGTTGCATAGCAGTAAAAATTTAAAAGTCAGCTTCTCACTGACTCTGTGGCTCTTGATCTTGTGGTTTTAGTAGCGCAGCAGTTCGTTTGCAGTAAACACAAACATATGTAAAGACGAACGTCCAAAGACCCAAGAATTTTAAAAGCACTGATTAGTAATCATAATTAAAGTGCCAAATTGTTCATATTTTTGTGTAATTATCATTTTTGTATCTAGCCTTGTATTTAGGTTAGTTTACAAGAATTTACATTGTGCATATTTAGTCATCGCATCGTGGATTTTGTACTGATTGCAAAAATCCAAAGGATATTTACCTTCGTTAAATATTGAACATTTTTACTGCCGGTTTAAATTCAGTGTCTACGTACTTGCAATTACATATTGGTTTTGTTGGTAAATAATTAGTGATCACCGTTACACTCCGCATTGTACAGTTCACGAACGTAAGAAGTTGGACACTCATTAAGAAATTAGTGACTGCAAATAATTTCATTTAAAGTTGTTCATGGTTGGGTCCGTTGTCCGTTTGTGTGTAACACTCGTATGTGACAAGTACCTCCTAAATAAAAGTTAACAGTCAAGTCTAAAAATTTGTCGAACAGAAACGTACAAGTCAGTGTCAATTGTCAATTGTTAAAAGAGTGTTGTGGTGTGGTTGTGTGTTGTAAGTTGGTCACATTTTGTGTTTAAAATAATTCAATAATTGATGATTTGTTATTGATATTTGTGAAATAAATAAATCCAACAATAGCAAATGATTTGTTAGCCTGAGATGAGATAGTGAGGTTGTTAATTACAAGTACAATTAGCTGCGACTCACGAAGTTTTGTTTTTGTTGGTCGAGATATTTAAGTCTAGGAGAATTGGAATTGGAAGAGTGGAATATAGTTTTGCTGGGTAAGCTCATTGGAATTTGAACTTTTGACCTATGAATATGTATGTTACTTAATAATTATAAATAGGTACTGAATTAATTAAAAAAAATCGGAGGTGGCTTAAAGCATAATACACTACTGATGACTGATACTGATAACTTGTGGTACTAACTTGGGTCATAGGTACTTAAAGTTGATTGAATTTTTTATGCAGGCAGGCTCAACGGTTGACGGTGCGGTGCTAAACTTGTCCATTGAAGGTACAATAATTAATTAATAATTGCCATGTGTTGGATTTGGATGTGTTCTTGACAACTGAACTGAAACTGACCCGGGTGGAAGGTGGCAGTGTCAGGGAAATTTGAGTCAACAAGGTTTATTAAAGGTAAGTCAGTAATAAAATTTGAAAAAATGTGAATAATTATTCTTTCTAAAAATAATAATGGCTTGAACAAACTATGATTAATTTTAACTATTGCTAGATTGCTACATAATATTATTGTTTTATAAATCATTAGTCATTGACATTATTAGTCATATTATACCAAACCAAATTACCAATCTAGTGCGAAGTAGTGTATGTAATGATGTACATGTACTTATGTTAATGACATGACTAATGTCATTATAATAAACAGCAAGTTCAAGGAACTTTGCTTTTGCTCGCATCATCATAAGGAAAAACAATTTTAAATTTTAAACTGAAAAATGTAAATGACACCTAGAGCTATTATTTTAAAATATATGCTATTTAGTTTGGATACATTAATATAACTAACTAGTAACATCTTTTGAGTTTGGTCGAAATGAAACTTTTTAGTTTTTAGTACTTTTAAGTTTATACATTTTATTTTATAAAGTGAAGTGATTAATAATGAGTGATTTATTTTTTGTGCTTTTAGGAGTCTTGGTAGCAGTAAAACATCATCCCAAAAAATGGATAACATTGAATTACAAATAAAATCTTTACTCACTGGAAAAGGACTGGAGAGCCATAATCTCTTTTGTGATTTTACATTAAATGATCAAAATGAAGTGCTAGGTAAGCTTACTTTACTAGTTATTTTTAGGTATTTTACTTCAAATTTGATTTTTGGACCTTTCGCTTTTCGAACATTTCCAGTTATTTTTAAATTTATGTTGACTTTTAGCTTAAATTTATGTTGACTTTTAGCTTCGAAAGGTGTTACACCAACAGGACCCACAGAATTTGTTCCAGTTACAAAGAAAAGTGTAACTTACATTGTGGCAGCCGTACTCGTTAATGAGGATAATCAAGTCTTAATGATTCAAGAAGCTAAGCAGTCCTGTTCAGGTCAATGGTACTTACCTGCTGGGAGGATGGAGCCCGGTGAAACTATCTACGTAATTGTTTTTGATAACTTGTTTGCAGTAATTTTATTATTTTAGTTATTTAATCAGCTATCTCCGCTAAAATCGGTAGTACTCACTGTAAGTATTATGTTTGATTTGTCAAATGAATGATTCGTATCATAGGATGCCGTTAAACGGGAAGTACTTGAAGAAACTGGCTTAGATTTCGAACCCACCACATTGCTAATGGTTGAATCCGCAGCTGGTTCCTGGTTTCGATTTGTTTTAACTGGCAATGTGATCGGTAAGATAATTTCTTCTTTCGATACTAGTTACTTAACTGGCTATATAATATACTACTTATTTTTAAAGTATTACAAAGTTGTTCTTTAAAACAATTTAACAAACCATGAAATTACTTTAAATGGTCATGCTGTGTATTGTATTCAAATTCAGGTGGACGGCTGAAAACAACTGCGGAAGCAGATTCAGAGTCTCTTCAAGCGAGGTGGGTCGGGGACATTGGATCGTTGCAGTTACGGTCACAGGATATTGTCCCATTAATTCAGAAAGGAGTGGAATACCACACGAATCGGAATGAGCCATGGCATGCAAAGATCATGCCGGCTGTGACGAGTCATAAGAAACTGTATATGAGATTCATCATTGCCGTTAGGAGGAAAGCTAAGTAGGTTGATTGCATAGTGAATTTTATTCAACATTTTATAAACAGTATTAATTTTTGAATGAATGTCGAATGGGATGATTAATATAATGGCTCTTCAAATTCTTTTTTCAGCAATAAATTAACAGTACTCGTATCGGAGAAGGATCATGTTCATATTCCCATTTGTGAAATTAATCCACAACGCAGCTTGCACTCAACTATTAAAAAATACATGAATGTAAGTCTCTTACACCAGATTACACGGGCCGATCGTATGAACGTACAACGTACAGACTTGCTATAATTATAGTATTAAACTGAACGATGCATTTATTTAAATCGTTTTTGCTTTCTTCCCCTAGGAAATCTTTGGAGCTGACCTTCCTCAACATCGCCCACATGGTATCCTCAGTTTAGAATACAACGGGAATCCAGCTGGTCAACATGATGGAATCTGCTTAAATATCTTCATTTCTATCCGTCAGCCAGTAGAAGAGGTAATTTTCCAAAGACGATTAAAAATTGTTTCCAAATTTCGAATGCTATTTTTATTTTTTTTTTCTACAACTTTTTAATGTGTCGTAGGTACTAATTCACATTTTAATTCTGTAAAATGTAACTAATCTCGACGGTGACTGTTCTATTCTGTTGACCATAGGTCCATCTAATTGACAAGTACAGTTGGAAGGATCTAAGCACGCCCATTGGGGAAGACTTAATTCAACGAATCGGCAAAAATCTATGTCTTCCTCTCCACGTTATTCGATAATAATTTTGTGTCCTTCGCGGATCTGGATCTGAGAGTGAAATCAAAGCAACACACAAAATATAATGCAAAGCTACTTAAAATTAGCGTTTTCTAGATAGGTGGTCGAACAAATTATCTTACGAAATACGGAACGGAATTACAGAATACGAAATCGTTAAAGTTGAACGCTGAGGAACATTCAAGTACAGATGCTATCCATTCCAACTCTAAGTTTTAATTTTAATTTTTACGAGCTACGCGCATGCATCGTACAGTTTATTAGGAAAGTCTACATCGAGTAGTAAAATGAACATAGTAAGCTCTTTACCAAATGAACGTACGTGCATACACAATCAAAAAAAGGAGTGCAATATTTTATATTATAAACGCATCACGTATGTATTACATTATACTATACATATTTTCTTCTCTTGTAAATCATAGCAAAAGTTGTGAGTCAGTGAGTCTTCGACTTCTGTGATGAATTGATGCGTTGATGCGTTAATCCTGAATAAATATATTAATAGTAATATATACAATAAAATTTGCTTAATTTTAGATCGGCATTTAGAAAGCGGAGATAGGCTGGGCAAACTGAATTAAGTATATATAAATATATTTGTAGAGTTGTTGGCAGGTGGTAAAGATTTAATTACTAGCTTCGCTATCGCTACTAATAATCCGTGTAGAATCTGTAGCGTGAGACTTATAACTTATAAGCACTTAATTAGTGGCGAATAACTTATGGTGAATTCTCAAGTGTGTGTATACAATCTAAAATTTTTCTTTTGTTGGATGCATCGTAATTCGTAATTATATACACAGTCCATTTTAATTTTAAATTTGATACTATTTCTCATATAGTAAAGAAAATAGAATATTATGTACTACACTTAATACATATATACAAGTCTCAAGTCAGGAAGATATAGATCTTAATTTAACTTTATTGGTATTACAGTCACGTTCCGTTCAGGAACGTCGACATATATTCTGTACAACAGCAGCTACAGCAGTAGCCCTTTTACTTTTTAATTACGTTTTTCGTTTTAGTAACCCACGTGTCACTTAAACTTAATCGACATCGAAAGTATATACCTAACTACTACTACTACCTACATTGTTGAATTTCAATCAAGAAATGATTTAAAATAATGTTGGTCTGTCCCCTCTCGAACTGAGCTAATAATGAACGATTACCGGTGGTGCAATGCAAAATAAAAAAAACTACACTAAACTAAACTACATACATACAAACTGCAGCAGACTTATGAATCATTTAGTAATAAATTAATGACACTTAAGCAGAAATAGATATACTTTATTAATAGTAGAATATTCTTACACTTTAAACAAGTCATTTTTTGAGTACAGGTCTATATGTTAATAAGGTAAAATTTCTTTAAAGAAAATAATTCACAGGGAAATAATTCTGTATTTTGTATTTTTATATATAAGGCTACACAATAAAATTACTATTATTGTTGGTGTTGGATTAACATGAAATAATAAAAACTTTAATTGCTCATAAAAATCCAAATAATAAATGACGCAATTACGCCCGATTGAATAAGTTTGACACTACAAACACCCATTTATTTACGCCAATAAGAATCCCAATGAAAGTAATTTATTTGTATTCCGATTTTACCAATTAAGTTACATAGCATAGGTATGTACAACAATGAGCAGCCTATCCAATTCAATGAACATATTTTAACAATAAAAGTTGGTAGTTCTAATACTATTACTATTACCTAATTCATTTTACTGTTGATTTTTAAGATTATGGGATTATTTACATAAGTACATGCCTATCTACACAGTCTATCTGCTACTTTTGCTTGCTACTTGAGTTGAGTAGTTAGTTACCTATTCTAGAATTAATTACATTTCTACCCTAATTACAATTTAAGTATTGCATTATGTACACGTTTTTTCAGTATTAGTTAGGTACTGGCATACTATCCCTCAATATTTCAAAGGATACTATACTTCCATTACATTGATCCCGATCCCACACGATCAGATTCTTCTTTTTATATCAGATCTTGATGAGAACAGCTTCTTCTACAAAAATTAAGTTCCCTAAGTACTAATCACACACAGTCCACTACCATCTATGTACGATATCTTTTAATCTAAATAGTAAGGTACAGATACTATTACAATACATATACGATGAAGGAACGTGCTACTATTCCTTAAATAATAATTGCTATGCACTAAAGGAGGTGAAAATAAAAACTTAATTAAAATTATACAAGATCAGCATCAGCAAGTTACTTACACCGCAGCGTCCCCTCAGTCCCTATCTCAACCAGCTGTCTCACCCATTACTACACTAAATTGGGCAAACTTTCATATTTAATGTATAATTAGAAGCTAAGTTAGACTAGAGTAGGTACATTCAGGTAGATTTTCATAATTCATTAATTCATTATGCTGACATATAGCTGCAAGGTACAAACAATCCCAATACAATTGAATGATTAAGATTAAGCAATTATTTTTAAATATGTACTCTTTCTGCTTTTAGTACTGTCAGCACTCTTATGAGCACTATACAGTCGTACTTAGGTACTTATATACTTACTATGTATACCTATACATATAATTACCAAGCTAGTTTTGTTGTATACAGTTATCACAATTATTACCAAGCATATTGACCGTGCTACATCTAGAGTAATTAAGTGCCTCCTTACAATCTTACAATATCTGCAATCTGCATTACCTCATCTTTAAAATAAATGAAATTCTTAAAATTATATAAAATTTATTATGTACATATTCGTTGGGCTTTAAAGGAAAAGCTTTCCTTGATAATTTTACTAAGGAATTAACCCAGTCGGAACTGACTAGTGAGAAACTATGGAATGAATGCTGTACAAAAGTGTTTATTCTACAAATTAACTATTTTCAAGAGGGTCTAAATCAGTAACTACCATTTTCAAAAAGGTTAAAACTAGAAACTAAAGTCTCGGAAAAAGGTTTAAAACTGAAAAATTAACACTTTTAAGAAAGTCAAAATTAGAAATAAAACTCGAAAATAGCGCCTTTAAAAAGATCAAAACTAGAAATTAAAGTCTCGGAAAAGGTTTAAAACTGGAAATTAAGACCTTCAAAAAGTCAAAATTACAAACTGAAGTTTTGGAAAAGGTTTACAACTGAACAATATTCATATACTTGTCAAAAAGATGTAAATCGAGATATAGTTCCGTTTCGAAAAGGTTAAGGAATGCGAAAAATACCTAGTAGCAATAGCCTATATCTACGTTAAGTTCCGGCCTTATTTTTCGTTGAGACAATTTCGCTTAATTTAGACGATTGCATTCAGGATTCAGGTAATTAGTCGAATTTTTATTTTTCACGTCAGCGTATATTTGAGTTTGAGGTACATATGTTTTTTTTAGATTCCTATCTCCCAGCAATTAATTCAGTATTACTTGCTGGGAGATTATACCATTGCATAATTGCATTGTAATACATAGTTGCAAATGCATGTTTCCAATCTATTAATTTACAACTGGAGCAAGATGATAAGATACGTGGTGACTATAGAGAAGAAGGTGAGGACGGTGGAGCCCTGGATGTCATAATAGTCGCCACAATTGATTCCTAGAACTCGACAAGCATGGAGCTTCACCTCCGCCGTTTCGTATGGCTTCCCCCCACGGAGCAACTTCGGGATCTCCTCCAACCATGAGTAGATGAAAATCTCCGAGTCCTCCCCCATTTTACCTAAGAAGGGGAGGAGGCAGCAGATCCGGAGGGTGAAGAAGATGGACAGCGTCGAGAAGAAGATGGTGGTGATGAGCGTGTTTGTGTCCGAGGATCTGAGGAACACGAAGATGAGGATGCACATCATGGACAGGTACATGGTTTGATGAGCCAAGAAGGTTCCTGAGAAGCAGTCGTTGATGTTCTCGACGATGAATTCGACCCGCCTGTAGTTATCGGTGGCCTCCTCCACTTGCATCTCCTGTTGGGACCCATACTGCGTCGCATCCCGCTTCTCAATGTTCTCGGCAATCGTGGCCACGTCCAGCGTGTCGTTCTTGGGCTTCTTCCGCCCGCAGACGGCCCGTCGCTCCATCGAGACCGAGTTGAGGTTGGACAGGGACTCGATGCAGTGTCGGACGGAGCGGACGCAGGCCATCATGAGGATTTCGAAGGAGCCAATGTGGAGGATGGAGAGACTCACCATGTAGAACTCGTAGGCCGTGGACAAGTAGACGTAGATGGGGTACATCGGACCATCCTTAGGAAATAAAAATTAACTTAAACATTTGTTTTTGGGCAGGAAAACCGAAATGTTAATATCTTGTTTATTGCCTTTTTTAAGTTTTATTTTGTAGTTAGACGTTTTTCCAAAATCCTAGTATTTTGTGTAATTCCTTTTGAAAATGCTAGTTTCTAGTTTTGACTTTTTTCAAAAATGCCAATATATTGTTTTGTGCCATTTGAAAATATTAGTTCCTATAGTTCGACTTTTTTCAAAAATGTTGATTTCTTGTTTTATGGCTCTTTTAAAACGTTAGTTTCTAGTTTTGAGGTTTTGACTTTTTTCAAAAATGCTAATATCGTGTATTATGCCTTTCTAAAGTGTTAATTATTGCTTTTGACTTATTTGAAAAGTTAATTTGTAATTATACACTGGACTGTTTTAAAACCACTATTTTCATGATCTGCCATTTCGTACTAGAGCATTCCTACATGCACATATTTGATATAAAAATGGCTACAACATAGTACGTCATTAATGTACACAGGACTCACTCTCGGGATCCAGCAGGTGATGTAGGCCGGAAACTCGGGCGTCGTCAAGTTATGGATGGCAACGACTCCAGCGGTCGTGAAGGCGACCACGGCGTACAAGTAGAGGAGCTTCCGGAACGTCTTGGCTTGAGCATGATAGCAGTAGAGACCTCGTCGGAAATTATCGTACTCCATCGGCTCCGGGGGCTGGGAATCCGCCGAGAAAATGGTCGAAATCGGCTTCGCCTTCCCACCATCCGAAGTGGCACCACTGTCCTTCCCTAAGATTGATTTAAAAAAAAATTAATACAGAAATTCCTCTAACCTCTCGTCCCCCTGATCAATGGCTATCTCGTCTCGAGCGCGGAGTTCGCCATAACACACGTCATACAATAAAATTAAAAGCAAAACTAATAATAATTAATTGAAATTAAATATGAATAAAATTACCTCCAATGAGATCTTTTTCCAGCTGAAGCCACTGGGTCAAGCAGTCCGTGAGCTTCTTGGCCTTTTTGTTGTACAGACTGAGACTTGGGAGGGGGAAGATGCTCATGATGAGCCAGCAAGATTGACTGAACCAGCCTATCTTATTAGCATGTCCAATGATGGAGTAGAGGGTGATCATGACCAGTTGAAAGACGAAATATCCCAGCAACATGAGCATGTTTAAGACGACCCATAATTTAGAGAAGCCCCCCCGATGGTAGTCAATCACGGTCCCATCCTCTTGAATGTGATACGGGAAGATTCCCAGCATCTTCGAGAGGGAGAAAAACTTCTGATATTGGGGTGCGTACATTCGGCCCGACGACATCTTGAATTATTACAGTTGACAGTTGTTCGGATGACTAAAACAACTAACAACTAACGGGCGTACCGATATTTCCCTCTACTTCCTCTTTCTCGACTTTTTTTGTGTAAAAAAATAGCACTGACAATCTTATTATTAATTTCTTTCCGAAATTCAGCACAGCTGATGATTTTTATGATACTACAAGAACCAGAACCAGAACCAGCACCAATGAAGCCGGGTTAAAAAATAAATTTTGACTACGACCTACAATACTGCACTATGAACTAATTTTCAGGTAGCTTCCGTCGACGAGATGACGAACTACTAAGGACGGACGTGGAACGTCGAACAAGTCAGAGACGACACTAAGAGACGGAAACCGGAATGCCGAATTGGAATGGAAAGAAAGTATGATGGACAAAGGGGCGAGACACTTGGATGGTCATCTAAAAAGTTGAGACGCATATAAAGTAAAAACTAAAATTGATTAATGATTAAGAATTAATAACGGCCAACGGTGGACGGCACCCAAAAAGTTGGCTCCACCAAAATTCTAGAACAAAGGCGGAGTTTTTCCCCCCGAAATTTAAGCAGGAGTGCCACAACCACAACTGGCAACTGGCAACTGACTTATTACACCTCCAATATGGTCCGGTCCACTGTCACTGTCCAGTCCAAAGTACCTAAAACTATACAAACTTATACAATAGGAATACCTATACTATACGTATTTATAGATAACTATGCATTATTCACATTGTTATTGACCACTAAACCCTTTGCATTGTCTTTATATTGTGAAATAGTCAATAGTTCAGGAAGGCCAGCGTCCAGCGTCCAGCCCTACTCATATATTATATTTATAATAAAGTTCTAACCCTGTGCCCGAAAAACCGAAAAGAACTAACAAGATGGCTGGCAAATGTCCCTGTTAAATAATAGATAATCGAGGAAAGTTGGGTAATAAGTTTATAGATACTGACGGGCAATACCATTGACTATTGACTGGTAACCAGCACGGGTAACTAGTAAATAGCAATCACCGTCGAGTCGTTCGTTGTACTAGTGAAACTCCGGCTTCGGTAATTATCCCACAGAATTCCGGGCTAAATTACCCCATCCAAGAATACCGAGGAAATGAAGAGAGAGAATCGATATGAAATAAATATCTGTTTCTGTGCTCAAGAAGGGTAAACGGTAGGTAAATGAAGGATGGTAATGGAATATCGGTTATTGCATTCATACTGGGATGTTAGAATGTAGAGGACAGTACATAGTTAATAGCCCAGGGAGAAATTAAAACATGGGAGAGGAGGATCCGCATTTATTATTCATGTCAACGTATTTAATGACCCAGGAAAGACGAGATAGCACCGAATAACGAGAGTCCACCGAATATAAAGCTGTCCGACCGACGACCGGCAGCAGGCTGGACCAGAACCAGAACCACTGGAACTGGAACTGGAACCAGCGTAGCAGCCGTTGCTTCCACTATTTCCATACTACCCGGTTTTCAGTTTGGACAAAAGTACCTCTTACCCGCTGTGAATTCACAGTAAGTCTGTATCTATATAATACTACTGACTAGGGAGAGAATAGAGATCGTGAGTGAAGATGCATTGTGGGGTGAGTCCAATCCTTGCTTAAACGTATTGTTTCGGAAGTCCTAACAGTCAATTTTTGTGTGCTTTTACCAATGCGGGTTTGTACAAAGTGTAAATAATAGTTTCACTGTTTTTGATAAAGTGTAAATGTAACTACCAATTTCATTTTTTGTTTGTGGGAAAGTGTAAATACCGCTTTAATTGTTTTTTGAACTAGCGTAAATATCACTTTTATTGATATTTTGGGAAAGTGTAAATACCATTTTTATTGTTCTTTTGAAAAAGTGTAAATAGCAGTTGTACTGCTTTTGAAAAAAGTTTGATTACCACTTTTATTGTTCTTTGAAAAGTGTAATTATCAGTTTTACTGTTTTTGAAAAAGTGTAAACACAATTTTGGTTATTCTTTTGCAGAAGTGTAAGTAGCAGTTTTACTACTTTTGAAAAAGTGTAAATAGTTTTTTTATTGTCCTTTTTGAAGAGTGTAAATGCGACTTTTATTGTTCTTTTTCAAAAGTGTAAATACGACTTTTTTTGTTCTTTTTCAAAAGTGTAAATACGACTTTTATTGTTCTTTTTCAAAAGTGTAAATACGGCGTTTATTGTTCTTTTTGATAAGTGTAAACAGCAATTTCACTATTTTTTAAAAGTTTAAATACATCTTGACTATTTCGTTTTCTGGGACTTGGGTCAAAATAAAATTAGGGAGACGTACTAGTAGGATTTTTTTTAGTAGGACTTGCGACACAATGCTTCTTCACCCAAAATATAGATACCTATAGCTATATATATCTACAACATCACATTGTTTGTCTCTTTGACCGCAGCAACACTACGTTGCGTTGGCCTGTCTTTTTTAAGGGAGAATATCCCAGTTTCTCGCCCCCTTTCGAACTCCAAAATTCCAAATATCCCGATATTTTATTTTCCACCTGGAATTGATTGTAGGTTTGACTTAACAAGCTTGGATGGAATTTCTTTGGCTCCCTCAAGAACCAATGGAATGACACTTCGTCACTTCCTTACACATCGAGGTCAAAAATGGGCTTGGAATCGTGCCCTTATTTTTTTGGGCTCAATGTCATTCCATTTAGTTTATTAACTTCTTACAGCTTACGTGGCCAAATGCGCAGTCCTAAAATGATATAACATAACATTCCACAATTTCATTCCTTGAGCTTGACGGTAACTAGGATAGTTTCCAGTTTCCTTAACGTTGCTTTTATTTGGAAATTTGAAAACAAACAGAGTGATTAGACACTTGGATAAACACACATACTTATATACAGGTACTTTACTTTACTTTACTTTAGCTCGTTTGGTTGGAAACTATTTTTCCTTAATTATTATTATACCTGTATACACTTTATTACATGATGTGAATTGGACTGGGGAACTGGACCGGGTATTGGAATTTCAGTGTTCAGAAGACGAGCCTCATCAATCACCAAGGCTCTTTGCCCAGCCTATTAAACCGTGCATCGTCATAGTAGCTTTATGAGTTGTGTGGTGACCATCTTGGCAACTCGGTCCCAGTAGTAAGTTTCCATTTTGATTTAGATCCGTACAGTAGTGAGCTGCTTCCTTATTTGTGAATATTTGAAAAATAATTTAGAAATTTACGATTAAAAGAATGCAGTTCAGAGAGTCCGTGCGTCGTTTAATTAGAATTGTGATCATTGTTGGTGGATTGTGAACGGGGCTTTGACTCACTAGTCAATTACTACAAACTAAAAACAAAAAAAGTGAAAAATTGTAGTTACAAATTGTAATTATAACAAACTTTTGATATTTTTTTGACAGATATTTTAGTGGAAGTCTTTAAAGAAATCAAAATCAAAGGGAGGCCCTTAAAATGGATGAGAATAGCTTCGGTGTGTACGGCTCGTACTTCAAATTGATGCGTTACATGGGAGTATTTCCCTATCGCGTCGAGTATCCTGGAACGAAGCTTGGAGTTCATAAATCTGGAGCCTGGAAATGGATCTATTACATCAATTTCATTGCGGTCATCTTTGCTTGTGCATTCCAAGCTGTTCAGCTGGCTCTCTCCATGTCCTACAGTAAGAATCCGCTTCATGTGGTTGGGCAGCTCTGCTGGATGTTCATCATCTGCATCCCACTCTCCAACATGATGGGCTTCATCCGTCAGGAGGACAAGATCGTCATGGCCGTGAATCTGTGGTGTAATCTGGAGCGATCTGTCATTGGTAAGAAACTAAAGAATGATTACAAACATATTCGGAACTGGGGAACGAGGGAAAGAATGAATTATTGTTTAAATGAGCTTTTACTATTCATTCATTTTAAATTTTTTAAAAAGTTCAAAAATTTTAGTCATTGACAATTTTAGAAGGTACCTATAATAAAATACGTTTTTGTCCTTTACAAAACGATCAACAAAGTAGAAATTAACACTTTCAAAAACTTTCAAAAACTATAAAATAACACTTTAGGAAAAGAGCGCAACTAGATATTAACACTCATAACTGTCAAAACTAGAAATTAACTTTCAAAAGCATTCAAAAACTAGCGAATTAACCTTTTTAAAAAGGTCACAACTACTAGTAATAAGCATTTCAAAACGGTCGGTCAAAACTAGAAAGTTACAATTTTGAAAAGGGGTAAAACTAAATACACCACCATTCCAAAAAAAAGGTTACAAAAATTCAAAATGGCGTTTATCAAAAGTATCCTTAATGACTTTAGGTTCCAGCCTCCGGAACCTCCCGAATATCCAGTCGAACGGTCCGCTCCCGTCCATGTCGGCCTGTCATGCGGCTCAGAACCGTCTCTACCGGAAGACCTCCTTCGTCTACGTGGCCCTGGGCCTGGTGACCATCGTGGCTCTCTCGATGCACGTCGTCCGTGACCCGCGGTTCCCCGCCTACCTCTACAGCGTCACTCTCACGGATGATCCCAACATCCTCCTGGCCACTCAGATCTACCAGATCTGGCTCATCGTCATCATTTGGTCGCACATTTTCTGCACCGAGGTGATCATGATCCTGGCGGGCGAGTCTCTCTGTCACTGTCTCGAGACGGTGTCCTTCCGTGGGGCCGTCGTGATGGCGAACAACCAGTGTGACCTCCCGCACTTGAACGAGGTCCTCATCAAGAATTGGACGGCCTTCGACTCCAAGACGAAGGACGGGGTGGTCGGAAGTGGAGGGGATGGTGGCGGGATGATCTCCAAGGCGGCCTCCGCAGTGTCCAAGAAAAAGTCTTATGATGACGAATCCTACTACTTGGCCCACGTGGTCCAGAACGTCGTTGACATCCAGTACGCCCTGGACCGCTACAAGGACATTGAGGCTGCTACGGATGGGATGAACAATGCCTTTGGACCAATGGTTTTCCAGCATCAGAGCGTCTACATGTCCCTCATGTGCACGCTCTTCTACACGCCCATCCGTCACCTGAAGATCATCCCCTTTGATGGGACGATGCTCTTGGCCATCGTGTCCCTCTTCTACCTCATCCGTCTGTTCCGGTTCTACCCCGCCATGGGGAAGTTGAATCATCAGAGTTTCTTATTTGTGGACTCTTGGATGGAGGGACTGAGGCACATCCCCAAGGGGAAGTATGCCTATGAGTTCTACATGCATAAATTGGAATCCTGCCGCAAGTTGGCCATTGACTGTGGAGGTTTCTACATCATGCAGAGGGGCACCGTACTCACTTTTGTGAGCATTGTTACCACTCACGTCATCGTCATTCTGCAACTGTACTAAAAATAATTGCTAAAATTCTAAAAATTCAAAAATGTCAAAATTACAAACTAAAAGGTACACCACCATCTATTATCAGTCCTTATCAGTAACGCAGTAGAATTATTGTGCTTGTAATGCCTGTGCTCGTACTTTAGAATAGTAAGTAGTAGTTTCTTCAAACATCTTTGATTTTAGTTTTATTTGTTGTGCATCCTTATCATTATCATTACAAATAGAATTGTTGGTCATAAAACAATGATGAGAGAGATGTGAACTGAATCTGAATTAATCCAATTCAGAAGCTACTGCGGTAAAAGCAAGAAACGAAGACAGACGAAGGTACGGTAGTGTTATTGGTGTAAATAATAATCCTAGAAATCTTCTTGTTGTAATTAACCTACCAACTGTTGACTGTTGTACTGTAGTTATTTAACCTTTTCGAAACGATACTGTATCTAGTTTTACTTTTTACAAGTGTTAATATCTTGTTTTGACCTTTTTGAAAGTGTTAATTTCTTGTTTTACATCTTTTTGAAAATGTTATTTTATTATTTTGACCTTTTTGAAAGTCTTAGTTACTGGTTTTGAATGCTTTAGAAAAAGTGTTATTTACTAGTTTTGACCGTTTTGAAAAAGTCAATTTAAAGAAAACGCACTTTTGTAAAGCATTCTT
>JAQFZC010003689.1:0-18075 GCA_034695205.1 Dicyrtoma fusca | reverse complement strand
CTTACATCTGGCTCCAGTATGACGTTTAGTATTTAGTAATTGAAATTACACTAAACTTTTCTCATTCTTTCGCTATAGGTGCATAGCGGTATATACACTTCTAGTCTTTACCACCTAAAATTCCAGGTCTCGTCCTATCTGTATATCTATTGCTCGAACTGCACTGCACTGCCAAATTCAGACGTATAGAGGTAGGTACCTACGAACGTGCATTATGGCCCTAGATTTAACATTTATTTATGAAACGAGCAACTTGCGGGATTGAATGAAAGTTTTACTATTCGTTATTATTTTTTACACCGACCTTTTAGAGCAGTTTTTGATTTGAGCAGAGATTACGGATCTCTTATTTTCATGGCTGTTGTGGTACTCCGGAGCCGCATTTTAGTTTCATTTCCTTTCCCTGCACTTTAACGGGACGCTAAGTAGACCTTGTACTTACTATAGGAGGTAAATGATACAGCAACTTAGAGAGTCCCGTTGCATACATTAATAAATGGATGCCAATTTACAAATTGCATTTTCTGACTCCTAAAGCCGTGGTAGAAGAGTTATGCATGCTGTACATGTGTAGGTACAAATAATGTTGAAAGCTCGTGGCTTGCTACTTGAGTATATGTATCACTTTGTGCATACTAAAGACGTGGATTCTGTTTACATTTAGCACTGCAGGCCGAAACATATTATTCTCATGTTTCCTCAGCTTCGGAAGTGCTCACAGTCATTGAGGACTGAAGCAATGCTATAATGTTTTGCAACTTTGATACGGCTGTTTAAAATTAACTCAATTTGGTTTTATAGTTTTTTGGGGCATAATTTCGTTTCACTTAGGTAGCTTGGGAAAAAATAAAGTCACTTTTCAAATTTTACATTAAAGTTCAGAGAAAACACACAAGTTACGGAAGAACCTCTGGAGATAAATCTTCTATAACGATAAAGTGCACTACGTTGCCCCTTTGGAAAGAGCACTTCTAAGCAGAAGATTTCTCAACATTTGGTTCTGACATCAATCCGCATTTACCCAGGGTTTTTGCAATTGATTAGTTTCTAGGAATGAAGAATTCTACTTGGTATTTTAAATAAACTGGCATACGAATAAAAATGTTACCCCACGGGAATTACGACTATCCTTTGTAGCCCAAAGTCTTTCTCTCAAAAATGCTTTAAATACTTGGAGGAATTGTGCCGTCCATAGAGTATTAAATCTGAAAACTATGAGCCGGTTTAATTAAAATACGTGAAACACAATCAACATCACTAAAACAAAGCACGACCAACCTTTTACTAGTGACACTTAGTGTACCCTCAGGTTAATACTGTTTCTAGGCCAAAGTAGAAGCAAGTCATTAAGTTATTCGTAATGGGACGATTTGAGTATGCTTGGACCATGGGAACAAACTTATTGGGTTTGAAGGTAATTTAATTGTAATTTTGGAAGGACAGAAATAGGGACCAGGAAATAAACTAGAATGTTTGAAAATATTAGCCGAAGGGAAGGGAAAGTGAGCCTAGGAACTACATGTATGTACAGCAAATCGTTCTCGTGGTTCTCACATTGCCCAGATCCGCCACCAGAATGAATTAGGTAGGTACATCCAATCGATTTGATAGTCAAGGGAAGTTTAATTTTCTGATTAAACCCTCCAGCTACGTATCTGTTGGACAACTCTTTTAATCCCTGTAATTTAAACTTCCGTCGACTTCCTGGTATGACATCGTGGTAATTTGACCCCAGTATCATGCATCACTGAGCCTAAATACATGTGTAGAAGTCAAATAAATATCCCTACCTGATATGTTAGACCACGAATCGATTTCAAAAGCCCACAGAGCGTGTAATAGCTCTTGAAAATGTATTACAATGCTCTGTGAGAATCATCGAAATTTCATAGGAAAGTTTTCAATTGGGTTTTCCTCCCTTGGTTTTGATATAAGGACTGGTCGTAATCCTAGAAACGATGAAGGATGAAAACCATAATAATAATTATTGCACACATTCAAATCAGCAAGCAGTTTCCAAGGGAACGTTTTGCTCCCAGCAAATCATAATTTAGTTTGCTAGAATTTTGGATTCGGAAGTCTCCTCTTGAAGGCAATAGACTCCGCACCAGCCCCCACTATAACTTAATGGGACCAGTTAAAGCTCAAAAGACTAATGCACTCAAACCGCATGCAACCTCAAAACACAATAAAGTTAGTGAATTTAATGTAGACATCCATTTACATAGATCGTGGCCATGCTCGATCATGCTGCCTCGGAAAAGTTTCCCAGGATCAAGGAGATTAACGTTTCCATCCTTGGTGCATTTTGTATGTGGGCATTTCGTGGTTGTCAGAAATGGGGAAAGTAAAATTCTACAAATAGACGGGACTACGTGTGACTCCTACTAATGCTTCTGTTTTGAAGGATCAGGAGAATTACATGACGAGAGCGGACAGCACAAAGTAAAATAAGCCACGTAATAAATATCGGCCTCCACACATGAAATGGTACACAAAGTGAGTATTCAAAGAGTGAGCAGAGTGGTTTGAATTTATTTCCTCTTTCCTACAGGCTTCTTTCCAATTCAGCAATTTACCTGGACCAAGTTCAACGCTGGTGGTCGGTGGCTTCCCTCTGAAAGGAGTGTATCCAATCTATCCACCTTCGGGGAAAATACGAGTGGCAGTCTCCGTTTTCACGTATGCTGATCAGGTTCACGTCACAGTGGTGGCCCATCGATCTCTCCGAAATGCCTGTCCAAGTCTTCTCAATGAAATGACCAACCAAGTAATATCCGCTCAGCTATCTCATTCTCATTTTTTTTCCTTTTCACTTTTTGCTTACTCTTGCAGACCTCCGTCTGATTACTGGGGCTCCCCTCAACCGATTGTTACCTACCCAGCTCCATCTCCTCCATCCTTCCCCCGAAAGTCAGCCTTCCCAAATTACTAAATTGCTCAAAACCCCTCTTCGTCTCATCCGACCCTGGATCCCAAACTAGCGTCTCAGATTCTCAAAAATGTCAAGTCATGACTTTCTTCATGTACAGACTCTGAGCCCTTTGAAATACTATATTCCCCCTTCGAACACTCACTACGGCATCCGAACGACAGCCTTCGTGTAGTTAGCTCATCTGGGAGAAATGATCATGGAAGGAAACATTATTTTCACCCATTGTGTCCATCTCCGAACGTAGTGTCTCTTTCTGGATAGATTTACTTCAAACTTTGCTCGACATCAGAGTGAAAACGTGCCTGTATCTGTCCTGTATTAGATATATGTCTATGACTCTCATCTCCAGATAGGTTTCACTAAACAATTTGTTTTCCGTTTGTAACGTTCGATTTCACAGTGTCATTCACCAATCCCATTCTTCTACAATCAAATTTCCACCATCACTTGTAAGTACTCGCGAGCGTCTCTTCCCATTTCCAGAATTTCCCACTCCAACCTCCCGTTCAATCCTTTGTACTACCTGAGCCAACACTAGTCAGTCTACACATGTCTATATCAACATTATGAAGCCCATCAAGTTTACTGCAACATATGTAACAAGTAGCTAAAGTCAAACTATGACGGGTATACACATGCATATAGACAGTCAGTGAATTGCCGATTGGCAGGATGGGTATCAATCTACCTAGTAGTTATTTCCTTCCTCGATGTCTTGTCACAATGACAATCATAATAGTGTCTATTTAGAATCTATACATACCTACAGCCTAGCCGTTTTGAACATACTTGAGCGACTCACTTCAAGAGAGTGTCTTCTAACGTCAATTTAAATTTATGTTTGACAGAAATCAGATCCTCTTTTCTTACTTTGCAAAAAGTAAGAGTCAGCGTGGGTGTGTGTGTGTGTGTGTGTGTGTGTGTGTGTGTGTGTGTGTGTGTGTGTGTGTGTGTGTGTGTTCCAGCTACAAAGGAAGTGAAGGAGCTCCAAAGAGACAATCGAATTTCAAATTCCTAATTCCGACCAAACAAAGGATATCCTTTCCCCTGCTATCAGTCTTCCCTTCTTTCTATTTTAAATTCTCAATTCTCATTATTGAAGTAAATAGTAAGCGGAAGTGGGTATTGTTAGCTACATACTGGGTAGGTGCCTCGGGTATTTGGAGTTGATGGTTCAGAACCGCCTCTCTCTCTCTCTCTCTCTCTTCCATGAAGAATCAGCCCAGATTTAGGCACTACTATAGTAGAGCGCAGGAAGTCTCAAAGACCGAGGACTTAGTAACGATTAGTATCATTGTTCTCTCATGAATTCCAGTTCCACTTTAATCCTCTTACATGGGTCTTTAGCGACAACTACTCACGATTAGAGCCAAACTGAATCGGTACAGTTAATTTAGTTGAGTCATATCATGAGTACATATTTTGAGTTGTTGGAATGTGAAACTATTTTGATTAGTCTCGTCTCGTCTCGTCTAGAGTCGTTTTCAGTTGATTTTCATTTTCATTTCCATTGGCAATTCCTTATTTGGACATTTGGGAATTTTGGGAGGCGCATCATACTTTCAACGGCGGACTTGTTGTCGGGAAGATAAAATTAATTTTATGACTCCCCAATATTTCCATGTGTACGAGCACTTCCAGTTCCAGCCCTCATCACGTCTACTACAGCTAGTATCTGGGGAAGAGAGAGAGAGAGGGACGGAGTCAACAGACAGGGATAATTATATAATCGAAGAGCAAAAACTATGGTCTATGGAACATGAACATGAACATGCTCCTGTCTCAACGTCTTACATTTATGATGTTCTGTCATGTTCATGTTCCAACATTGTTTTGATGTGTTTTTGTTTGCGTGGGGGACAAGTGGATTGTTAGACGGTTAGTTGTTAGTTCGGCTGTTACACATGTGACACGATTTGCTCTGGTCCTCCATGATACTGCAGAATTCATAATCCGGAATTACTCTCAAAGCACATTTATTTATAGATGTATGTACGTCCAGAAGTCAGTCTCCAGCTGAACATGGCAGTTCTTGACGTAGTTAGTTGGTTGTTTGGTTCCTTGTCGAGGTCTGGTGTCGTTTTCGTTTTCGTTTTCGTTGTGTCGTTGGTGGTGGTGAAGTGGAAGGGGGGACGAGAGTGTGTGTGTAAAGAGGAATAATAGATTATTACAATGGTTTCAGGTAGACCAGCTGTCACGCCAGTTATCCCAGCGACGTGTCCCTGGAGAAAGTCGTCGGTCAGCACGACACATGAGTACAAATAATATGGAAATCACCAAACCTCCGACGAGACAAGTAAGTTATTTGTCATTTGTTTCGTATCACTAAATATTGTGTTCGTATCGTTAATCTCTAATAGTGGAGAGCATATCATGTCATCGCCGTCGTTCCTTGGTCTACTACCCGGGTAGATTTCCTCAGTATTATTAGGATATTAGACTAATGCTCCCTTGAATGCGTTCCCCTCACATCACAGCACACATTCCACAGATGTAAAGCAATCTAGGCAATGCAGAATGCAGCATAGTGCTGTATTATTAGAACATGCTTCTATAGGCATGATTATGAGTCTACTATTCTGATAGTTTTGGAAATACAAAAGTCAAAAGCAGTGTGTTGTTCTCTGTAGTCTGTTTAGGCTTTATTAGGTATACTCTATTGACTCCCTGGCAGTATTTCCACCTCATTTGTTCCCGACGTTTCGAAAAACTAGGACAGGGACTCAAATAGAAATAAACCGTATTACAGTATCGACAAAACAAGTGACGCTAACCGGCACTCCAATTCAGGTTCAGTCATTCGGACAGAATTCAGACGAGACAAGATGTCATCAACAGTATGGCGGGTATAAATGGACTCCAGTTGTTGCATTTGCATTCCCATAAGTAGCTGCAACAACTAACAACTAAAGTCAGGAGGTTAGGTCTGTATCCAAAATGTATGAGGTTTAAGTTGGATTTTGATGATTGTCAATGTTTTAATGTTTAGCCTTCTTTCAGAAAAGAAAAAAAAAGTACAGCAGTGGTTCTTATGGGAATCCTAAATTTGACCAAAAGGACGTTCCAATAGCACTAGGTGTATGTATAGGATGATTCTTTGAAAGAATTTGTCCAAATATAACCTTCAATTCATTGATTTTGTTTGAATGCTTCCTGTCCAGACAATTTGAGTTGATGTGGTATTATAATCATCAATTTAAATTGAGCACTGCCGTAAGGAAACCCCTACAATAAAGACCCGCCATAACTGAGCTCCCCAGTATCCATGTAGGTACTACTATATTCACAGTATTTTAAGGGTAGTTTAATTGGCTACAGTTATTTTAAGAGCCGCCTGCTTCTTCTGCCTTTTGATTTCAGATAATTCAGATAAAGAAAATCAATTATTATTATACCATGCATATTCGTTCTATTTGGATGTTGTGGAAGTTAGTTGGGATCTGAGAATTGAGACAATTTTTTAAAGTAAAGCTTCCTTGTTAGCTACTGTATGAGTTATGAGGTATGCGCTTCCGACTTTGGAAACTTTTGGGGACAGCTTGTTCTCATTAGCAGAGCGGAGGATTGATTGACAGGAAAAGAATACTTTTAATAATTAATTTTTTAGATTCACATCCAGCTCCAAGTTGTTCAAGAAGAACTCCAACAATTAAGCCATCGCTTGGACTGCACAGATGAGCAGAGTGATACCTTCTCCACCGATGAGTCTCTAAGTTTGCAGCTGAGCCCAGGGGGACATTCCGAGTTAAGAACACGTTTGAAAACTCTGAAAAACGAGTTCACTGAACTAATTGGAGAACTTCGAAGACGATCATCGATTGTTGAAGGAGTAAGCATTTCCTTTGAGGTAAATTGCAGTGAACGCTTCCCCTATAGCTTCGTTATGAGTTATAGACTAAAGTAGACTAAAGGCGCTGCTCATTTTTCTAAGTAATCTAAAAAATATAAAAAAAAAGTCATGATAAGTTGGTTATGGGAAAATTCGATGAATTCCATTTCCATCCGATCCCACGCTTTTTGTGTTTTCCATGAGAAAATTCTTGCGCAAAAGTTTATTTTCGTCCAATTTTCGAATTTTACTCAAGCACGGGAATAATGTAGAATTTATCAGTCCACCGTATCAGAATGTCAGTAGCTATACGTGAACATGATTATATGATTACTGTAACAGAATAGATTGAAAGCATACGCCTCCAAACCTGTCGCTATCAGTATTCCAGAAATATCCTTATCCAAGTTGTTGTTTTTTTGGTTATCAAAAAGCCAATCCACTTCCTTAGGCAGTTCCTCCTACGCATGAATAGAGGGTAGTGTACCTAGAACCCGTATCCAAGTCAGGAATGCATTAGTGAGTGAGGGATTTAGAAATGCAACAATGAATTAGTCGGAGCATTTCCTTTAAAGAGGATGTTTATCTTTCTCAGGATGAAGAGATGGAGGATGAGTTCCGGAAGCCTCGGAAAAGAGCTTTGTCTGTGGTGTCGGTCACGCGAAGGAATAGTATTTTTTCTGCTCGATCCCTCACCACTCCCGACTCGTCGCAGTGCTACTCTTCCGATGAAGATCTCTCCTCATCCGCAACTCCACCGTCGGATATGCGAATGTACTCACCTAATCTCCTTCATACTTCTCCATCAATTCGGACGACGGCAGTCTAAAATTCCAAAGCTTCAACCTTTCTTGCTCTGCTACCTAAACTGTGTCTACACAAATATTCATACACGTATAATAATAAAAATTATACCACTGTGTAAGGTATATCATGAAATTTCTCATCAATTTACATCATCATGTACTACTATATTATGTAACATAACCATAACCATAATCATAAATATGAATCTTAAATTCTATTTATTAACTTCACAACTTTGTCTTGAGATTTCCATTTAATTTGTTAAAAATAAAACATGATATTGAATAAATGGATTTCTGTATTCAAGGTCGTCCGTCCATCCATTCTTTCATTAATTCATGGCACTGGCCTACTTCACAATCTACAGTAAGAAGACCAAGTCAAAGAGTGCGAGGGAATTAAGTTTGCCGACCACTTATGTATATGTAGGTACATTGATCGTGGTAGTTCATAATTTGTGAAGCAGACCGCCTTATAGATTAGTATAATTCAGCAAATTGCATAAAGTCTTGTCTTTACACCAGTTATGGTGAATGACTGGATCAGTTCAGCAGCGTAAGGGACTGATATGGGCGGCTAAATAAAAAATCTTTCTGTAATCATAATCCATCAAATTTATTTTAGACTTGAAACTATGTCACTTTTCTTTTACCGTATGGTTTTCATAATTAATGCCATGTCACGCCTAATTTGTTCCACGGGTTCGACTGGCTCGTACATACGCTCACATTAAACTTGAAGCATAATCTTTATTACTCTTGAGAAGGGTAAGTGTGGTGGCTGGGAGTTTGCCACACTGATCTATATTTTTTCATGATTGTTGATCTACGTCGCACCGTCAGGTTCATATTAGTACTATAAACTGTAAGAGCATATGTATTATTCATGTGGGTAGGAAAAGGGCTGTTCAAGTTTGTGCCGTTGGAATGAGCAAAGAGTGGTTGTTTGGAAACGCAGTGCTGATGAAGCAATTTAGGTAAGTCATATTAATTAACAAGTGGCAGTTGGCATCAGGGGGTTATGGTTTGGTTAAAAGTTGGCAATTAATATTGGCTGATGCCCTTAGTCTCTGATGGATCAAACGTAATTATGAACCTGTTCAGTGATGAATGTTGTTACTGTGTCCACAGACATCGACAAGGCAATTATAAACCCATCTGGCTGGTTTGCGTTAATGACACTTTCTCAAATTGAAATGTTCCCGTCCATAGGACGCAATTTGAAATTGTCATCAGTCTAGTTTCATATTCATTTGGGAATCCCATCACAAACAGAGGAATATTAGACGCCGTCCAAGTTTACAATTACGGGGAATACTATAGTGTGTCAAGTTGTGAACGATTTTATTAAATTTCTAACCGTGTGTGCCTCTGACTGGTGAGTGTGACGGAACCATGGGGGAAGATGAGGAAATCTCGGTCGTTGAAATTATTAGGGGAAAGAGAGACGGAAGGGAATTGACAGAGCGTGAAATCCAGACATTTATTACCAAGTTAAATGCCAGCCCTGACGATGGTCAAGTTCATGAGTCTCAAGTAGGTAGGTCACGTCACCTTTTTCAATTTTTAAACAGATTTTTATGGACGTTTCCATCTGGCTCTGGAAATCACTTGAAATTTGAACCTTTTTACTCATGTTTTGTTTGTTTTTCTAGAAACTACGTAGGTAGTAGGTATGTATGCCTAATCATTTATTATTTAACATGTCAAATAATGAGCAGACTAATAAATTTTGATAGGTGCGTTTTTGATGGCAGCCTACTTAAATGGTTTAACTCTACAAGAAACTTCTTTCTTAACGAAAGCTATGACTTATTCGGGTAAGAACTCTGTCAATGTATTTAATCGTAAGTAGGGACATAAGGTACGTGTATATACTGCTGCCTAATCTAATTTTGAATGAAACTCATGTACATAATGAAGCCTTCTTTGATGGCATTAAACACTTAAATAGTATGTATCTATACGTACATGACTTTCAACTTTCAACTTCCTATTTTATTTTTATAAAACTTTGCCAACCTTTAGGGTTCACATTTGAGTGGCCAGCAGAGTGGAAGGGGAGCGTGGTTGACAAGCACAGCACAGGAGGTGTGGGCGATAAAGTAAGATTTTACTTATACTATAGTTTTAAGTTTGAGAAATGGTAACTAGCTACCTACAGTACCTGCCGTATCTATTTTGTTTTAAACTATTAAATTATGTATAAATAGACGGAGGAGAACATGAAAAGATTGACTATGTAAACCGTTTTTAACCTTAAAGGCACGCTCACTAATTTTTGTAGAAAATATTTACTTTTCTTCAGACTTCGTTCGTTCGTTTTAAAACTTTTTTAAATATATTTCTTCGTCGAGCTAAATACGTACCTTCAGTGTTAATAAGTACGTTTCGACGATTTTGATGGGGTAAAAGCATTTTGGCTTTTTAAGCGTACATTATTTGACGTACCTACATATGTAATAGAGCTTAAAAAGGTGGGAATACCTACTACGTTTTGAAAATCGCCACAATACTGTAAAAAGTAATCAGAAAATGTAGAAATCATGTTTCGCACTTTGAAAGAAAGATACCTGGGTAGGTATGTACTTATCTAGCGGTGTTTCTTTAAATGGAAGAGCCATTTACGACACGAGAACCGCTCAGCATTCCTGCTGAGCCGACCTTTCAGTTTTAATTATAATTACTTGTAACAAAATGGTGGATTTTAATTGCCCACATTGAAAAAGATCCAATTCGAGACTAGATGATAACCATCTGGAGCCCCGCACAGCTATTATGTCTATGTTACACAGTTGTAGAGAGTACTTAAGTCCAAGTTTTTTTTTATCCCGCCCGCAGGATGGACTGGGGAATTCTAGTTAAGCTCTATTCATCCAGCTGATAATCAACGGAGCTTATAGATAAAGCCTATTACCTACTTATAACAGTATCCCTTTCCTTGGACTGTGTAGTAAATAAATGGGAGGAGGTGAGGTAAAATGAGCTCTGTGATGGATTATTTACGAAGGTACTTACTACAGTACTTGTGTAAGAGTGTGTGCGCCTGTTCCAATAGAATAGAGGATCAACAAGTGAGCACGTTACGGCTAATAAACTCATTTTCCACATTAACTTACAAAAGAAAGAAAATAGTGTAATAAAAAAAATAACAAATGAAACAAACAGGAATAGCAACACTTACAAAAAAAAAAGCTGCTGTGCTATTCTATACGTATGACGTACATAAAACATTCAATAAAAATAAGGAAACGCAGACACTTTCCATTCATTCCATTCGGCATTCCTTCAGATCTCAACTCAGCACCTCAACTACCCGTCGCCCAGCCAATAAATTGGAATCAGTGGAAAAGAATATTGATTTATGATTGGTCTTAGGTTTCCCTCATCCTGGCCCCAGCTCTAGCTGCTTGTGGTCTCCGAGTGCCCATGGTTTCGGGAAGAGGATTGGACTTTACAGGCGGAACACTGGATAAACTGGAATCAATACCGGGATTCAGCGTCTCGATAGCCCCTGATAAGATGAAAGAGATTCTAGCGGATGTTGGATGTTGTATCGTGGGTCAGACACTGGATTTAGTTCCAGCCGATAGACAACTCTACCGGATTCGGGATACGACGGCAACAGTAGATCATGAGAATCTCATCCTGGGTATGTTCATCCAAAGTTAGATACAAATTCCTTTGAAAGCTCCACCCAACGTTCCTACACCGCTTCCCTCGCAAACAGTTAATAATGGTAATGATGATGGCGTGCTCGCACTCTAAGCCTGAGCCTCTATCATTACTAAATGTTCCCCGTCTTTTGCGTCCTTACCGAGGAGAGTGGCAGTGACAGTGACAATGAGGACTAATAGTCCATTAGAACACATTTTAATAATAAATCTTAATATTTTAAAATTTTATTCTCAGCATCCATAGTTTCGAAAAAGGCAGCGGAGTCACTGGATGCTCTCGTGCTGGATGTGAAGGTGGGCTCGGGAGCTTTCATGAAGGATTTGGATAGAGCCCGGAATTTAGCTTCTAAACTGGTAAGCTGCACTGTCAAAGGCTGTTTTCACTTTTCTTCGCCGCAGTTAGTTGTGCGCTCTTTGCAGGTAGGTATACATATCTACGTATATATGTATATATGTATATACACCGAAATGGCTGAACTATCTTTTGTACCAACTTGTAGTAACACGAAGAGAGTAGTTTTGTTTATTCCATAAATATTTTATGAAGACATACGACATACTTTAGCTCATGTGTTATACATGGCATTAAGACTGAATATCAATAGAGCATCCCAACGACTTGTCCTGTGTATGTAGGTACCTATATAGTAGGTATGTATACTTAAGTTAAATTTGGAACAGCCTCGTCCTTCAGTATCTTTGGAGTTGGAAAGTTATCACACATCCGCTCCCGTATGGTGCATTGGTACTGGAAATGGGGCATAGGCTCGGAATTAGAAGTAACCGCAATACCTCTACGAGAGATTATAGAGCCTTATTAGCTTACTTCGATGGATGTCCGTATAGACATGCATGCAGATAAATATTTGCATCATTGTAGACGGTCGTAATCTACGTTTCCCATTTGCTTCCATCCAGCTAGATTCAACCCAGAGCTCCATTCGAACTGGAATGAATTATCATCGTTTTAAAGCCAAGATGTTTTTTCTTTCCCTTACTCTCCATCTCTAGCTCTCTCGCACTCTCCCTTTCTCCAGTACAGTGTGCTAAATCGATCCTTTTTTAAGCTAATGTAATTATCACCAAGGGATATTAATTCTTATGTACATTTATGACTTGATTGCTCTCTTGGTTCTAATCGTAATAGTTTCAAACCGTCCAGATGGAACCCTTTAATTTATCTTTCATTTTTCTTTAAATCCAATATAACTGTGAATATTTTTCCGAAACTGTTATGGAAAGGATCAAATTGCCCATTAGTTTTGGTTTTAGTTTCGGGCCTTCTGGCTCTAGCATAATTAAGGACAAAAAACTAACTAGGAGCTATGTAGGTACTTGAGCTGAGCTACATAGAAGGAGTTATATCATTAGATCGTTAGTATATACAGAAGAGATGAACCCGAAATGAGCTGCTCTGATGCAATAAACTACATAGCTGGAAATATTTTATTAGTTTATCAAACACCGTCACGCTGTTCTTTTCCTCGCTCAGCAAAAAAAAATATAGTTGTTAATAAAATATAATAAAATAATGACAATAGAAATATGAAACTTGTACAGACTCGCCTATAGGTAGCCGACGTACCTCGGATACCGTATAGCCGGCAGAACTTTTAGTTTAGTTTCGTGTTTCTTTTTTTTTTATATATAAGATAACTGTATAGTGCTTGCAATATACATACATACATGTTGATCTATACCATATGTACCTATATTCCTAAAAACTGTTCGCAGGTGCAAATTGGCAATACTTTTGGCATGAAAGTTACTGGAGTTATAACTCAAATGGATTCCCCATTGGGTAACGCAGTTGGAAATGCCCTTGAGGTAGCTGAAGCAATCGATACTCTGAAGAACGAGAGCCCTCAAGATCTTAAGGAGATCGTCTTAACTTTAGGTTTGATTTATTTTAACGTACAAACACGGCCTCTCTTTTGCTTATATACCTACATGTAATTTGCTCGTAGGGGTAGATACTGCGTCTGAATGTATGTATGTAGCTGGATCTGCATATAACGTAGTACTAGTTGAAAAAAAAATGTTTAAGGCAAGGGAAAGGCATCTGTTCCAGGGTGGTTTTCTCCTTTTCCTTCTTTCCTTGAGGAGCACGAGTGTGCAGTGGTTTGGCCGGGCCGGGTATGTGCGGAAAGGAAACTATTATAAAGTAAAAATTCATTCTCTTGTCTCTCCCAAGCTATGTATTTAGTTTATTTCTATATGTCGAGTAAAACTTTTAAGAGATACATTTCCTTCAACTTCAGCTCCAACTTCTGACTTGTAAGAGCTTCAATAATTTTTACGGAGGGAACTGCATTCAGACCCTACAGACAAGAAATGGATCGTAGTTTTAGGACTTACAAATGAGATACTTATCTGAGTATAGTAGGCACATATTTAGTAGCAGTTTGCTCCGCTTTAGCTCAAGTACGTACAATAAAGAGTTCTCTCAGACCTACAATATCAATTATTATAGATGAAGAAAAAAAATAAGTGGAGATGGAATCAAGAAGCATTTGCCTAGGAGGCAAGAAAAGTACAAAAGGAAAAATAGACTCCAGACTCCATAGATGCTTTTTACGGTAATTTTTTTTAATTTAAGAAGATTCGAAGGATGAATGAACATGAGGAAATTAGAGCTAAAATACAAAAAATGAAAGATTCCATCTAATTTTTCTTGGTATGGAGGATCAAATAATACATTTGTAGAATAATGAAAGAGAGTCAGTTCGAGGAATAGTTGTACCACTCACAGTCCCCGTCCCAGCAGTAGTCCTTCAATACTGAAATTTAATACTTTTTGATATAATCTGGTTATTCGACAGAAAATTCATTGACTCTCTCCGTCTTTGGATCACTACTTAAAAGAATGAGTTTCAGCCTTCAGTCCGCCTCTGCATACTGACACTGAGACTCACGAGTCGGAGTTTGTAAGAAAGTGAGCTGTCTGTGTCTGTCTCTCTTACCCAGATTGCAACGGCCACGGCCCCGGCCCCGCTATAGCAGAGGTTTAACCTATTCGGAACTGGGAAACCACCGGTGAAAGAAGGATTTACAGAAGTGTTTTTTCTCCAAAGCAAATTTTGTTAAATGGTCAAAACTTGAAATTAACAGTTTCAAAAAGGTCAAAACCGCAAATTAACGTTTTCAAAAATATTTAAACATAGTATAAACAAACCCCTTTCAAAAAGTTCAAACCTCGAATTTAACAAAAGTCACATTTTTGAAAAGGTCAAAAAACATAAAATAACATTTTCAAAATGGTCAAAACTAGAAATTAACATTTTCAAAAAGGTCAAAACCTCAAATTAACGTTTTCAAAAACATTCAAAACTAGTATCAAACCCTTTCAAAAAGTTCAAACCTCGAATTTAACAAAAGCCACATTTTTGAAAAGTTCAAAAAACATAAAATAACATTTTCAAAATGGTCAAAACTTGAAATTAACAGTTTCAAAAAGATGTAAAACTTTATAAATTACCGTTTCGAAAAGGTTAAAAGAAATACTGATCTATACTATCCAATCCATACTATTTTCATCACACTCACTCCAGCGTTCAATGTGTCTATAATGACCCAAGATTTGCATAAAAGTTGATAGCCAGGCAGTATTGTATTCCGTCTCTCCTCTCAACCCAGGGTTTAAGCGATGTCAGATATTATTGCTATCATAATTACTCGGTTCTCGGTCCATTATTCTACCTTGCGTCATTCTCTTGCATAGATGTACGAGCATATATCTATGTACACTGCGCTGCTAAGCCCTCTGCCCCATTTCAACTTTGACTCTCATCCTGTGGATATTCATTTAGGCGGTGATCCAGAGTGTAGATACAGCACAATCCTCGTGACTCAATACATCTCTGCTTCTAATCTTGGTTTTCCTTTTCCGCATCTTCTTCCCATTTCCAGACGTTTGCTTTTGCTTTTCCTTCCACATTTGATTTTGCTTTTACATTTGCTTTTACATTTGCTCTCACATTTGCTTCGACTTTCATCCTTTCAGCAGCAATCATTTTGAAATGGATTTGATTACTTTTGTAGGAAGCTTGTAGATGTGCAGAGGGGAAAGTCAAAGTCAAAATTACTTGGTAGGATGGATCTATTTTTAAACTGTAGCATCCCATGTAAACAAAGCCCTGTACAGATTACAGTGGAATTCAAAAAAAAAAGGGAATAAATAAATGTATGTATATGTATGCGTATAGGAATTCCTCTCTGTACATACAAATCGAAAGTATTAAGTATTAACAATAATAATACAGAGAATAGTTTTATTTACAAGAGAGTTGAGAGTAGGTATACACGGTAAAGAAGTTCTCTTGGGGCATTCAACTGAAAAGTGTATCAAAATTGCTTTTTTTTTATTAATATTCACATTCGGTAAACAATCAGTGGTACGCATGGGACGTTGTAACGACAGTCTTACGTCATTACACTATGAACTGACGGAGCCTAAAGGTATACGAACGGGCCATATAAAACCAATTTGAAGTGAATGTGTGTATTTACATTTCAAAATCCATTGTGCAGTTGACATTCAGAATGTAAACGAGTACATATAAAATCATTGTAAAACGTTGATGGCAGAGGTTCAAAACAAATAGGAGGGCATGTTCCGACTACTTAATTGCTCACTCCTTCCTAGTCTATTATAATATAGAATCTAGACTGTATACACATACTCCCACCGACTAAATTTATGGTAGTAACTAAATTAGATAGGATTTTTTATAGGCACATTTAAGTTTTAATCGAATCAATGATAAACTATTTTTACACACGATCGACGCAAAGAATTAGAAATCATGGTTGGGTTCCTCCCTACTTCCTACTTGTCATGATTTAAACGCTACATGTATACATATAAATATGTATAGGTAGAGCCGGCCATGCATAGTTATATACCCACCTACGTTTATAATGACTTTCAGGAACTTTGTACTAGTAGGTACCTATTTAATCTGCTATGGGGCTATGGGTCGATACTTCACGCAAAAACTTGGACTAAAATCTATTAAGTTGTGAGTTATTTCGTGACAAACTTTTCTCCTATAATGTTCTTACTTGGCTTCGTCTCCCACATAGAATATAAGACAAAAGAGGGAGAGAGAGAGAGTGAGAGAGAGAGTAACAAAGTACCTACCTTCTAAGGTTTCTCGTATCTTTTTGTACCCTTGATAAACAATATATAGGTGGTATATTATAGGATTTCCAGGAGATGAAAGATTTTCCTTCTAAATCCCATTTTTGTGTGTCTATAAACCATAAAAGTTTTGAAACTTACGATTAGCTGTTGTATCCCTAAACTCTATAATTTTATTGTGTCGGAAATTTAAAGGTCCAATGGGGTTTAAATCACTGCACTATATACTAGGTACTTGGTGACTAGAATAGTGTAAATCGTTCCCTGATTATAGGGCCGGTAGTGTGAATAAAGTATGAAAATATATGGCTCTGTTACTAGAAACAAATTTGATATTTTTCATTGTGCTTCGTTGAGACAATCTAAATCACTCTATTATTGTAACTCGGTGCACTTACTTGCATGGATGGAAGTTTGAATTCAAGTACGATGCATACTATAGTGCAAAGTTCTGAAGTAGGTAGTAGCTCTCTTAGTGAATACTCTGCTTCCAGAGATATAGGTATACATAGTATATACCAAGGATGGAGCTCCCTCGAAATATTTCAGTGCCTGGCCTCCCTGGAAAGATATTGAAATATTCTGTAGAAAATTACCCTTTTCTATTTTCTCCCTTTTGAAAAGCAGATTGAGCGAACAAACTTATAATTTGCCATGGGCAACTTTTACCTCGTTAGATAATAATCCTTGCCAAATTCCCTGAGAGAGTAGTTTTTGGGAGTAGAACAGAGGAAAAAAAAATGCCCGCACTGCTCTCGTCGTACGTTGCGGCATCCATAGCAGTAGACTTGTGAGTATATGGAGGTAGACAGGCGCTGAGGGATATGTAATTTAATTATCACTTAAACTTTTACATGCTCCCAACTTACACACATGCACTCACAAGGTCCTTGGGACGTTGCACAGGCACAGGTGGTGCGACGTGAGTTCCGTTGAACCCTCTCTCTCTCTCCTTCCCCCCGTCCACACATCCTTTTATGACGATGGCTCATTTTCATGCAATGCAAAGTTTCAAGTTGACTGGTACGGGTTCTGGTTCTGGTTCTGTTTCTGGTTCTGACTCTGGTTCGGATCCGGGTCCGAGTTCTGTTTCTGCTGGTGGTTCCCGTACTGGTCTCACTCCCATAGTGCTCCGAACTATAGTGATGTGGTGGAGTTCATAGTGGTAGTGATAAGAAAGGAGGCAAAGGAAATAAGTTGATGGAAGCCGGTGGGTTGATGTAGAAATTGAGCCAAATGCAGGTTTCTGATTTGTTCGCAACTAACGGTATGTCAATGTTGGTCATTTATGCACGCCTGGCTACTCAAAAAGTGGACTTTTTGCAATTTTTCTTATGCACATTTCTGTGGTTGCCACCAGCAGAAGTTGCGGACGTCACAGGCCACTCATCGCGCTCTAAAATCATACTATTTTACAGCTAAATACGAGAAGCTTAGTGAGAATGAAGTAGTAAGTGATTGATATTACGATTTTATAAGGAAGCAACTATGTGAGCGTGTAGACACGTACATAGGGCACACCAGAGCGTGAAAGTGGGTTGTGAGCTTGCACTTGTAATTAACCTTTTCGAAACGGTACTATATCTTGTTTTACATCTTTTTGAGTGATAATTTCTTGTTTTACATCTTTTTGAAAGTGTTAATTTCTTGTTTTACATCTTTTTGAAAGTGTTAATTTCTTGTTT
>JAQFZC010003688.1:0-18075 GCA_034695205.1 Dicyrtoma fusca | reverse complement strand
ATTGAGGTCAAAAATCTTATTAATTTCCAAAAATCGACCTTGTCTCAGTTTTTTATCCATAACTTTTTTATTTTAAAACCGATTTGAAAACTGATTACTACACGAGATCGGCAATAAGATTCTCTTCAAAATATGATATAATATGATTGCGCGACTTTTCTGGTTTGCGCTGTAGGGGGGGCGGCAAAGGTTATGTGCCACCCTGTACCTTGTAGTGATTAGGACTAGGAACTAGGACACTACATAAAACACAAAATCGACAGCTCACTAGCATATTCTAATGCTTAATGCATCAAATGGCGTTTGCAGAAAAAAAATAATTTTGCCTTTTCCTTTAAAACCCTCTAATACTTGCTGTTAGCTTACAAAAAAATTAACAGAGTTAGGAGCGCTCTTGTCCTATTTCAAGGAGTAATTCTATTTGCATGTACATGTCAAAGTCAAATTGCTAAAAAGAAGTAAATTAGGGTAAAGTCAGGTAATTGTGACCAATTTTAACACAGTTAAAGTTTAAATGACTTCACATCATGGATAAAACGTTATTTCAGAAATATAACATCATTGAAGAACTGCTACATTTTTACTACATTTATATTAAAACCATTTTAAAATCGGCCGCCAATTGGCCATACAAGATGTGAATGAATGACTCATTCTAATTTGTTGGCAATATCACTATGTCTGGTAATTGTGACCAATAATGATTTAATAATTATTTGGCAACTTAATAAGCAATATGATCGCAGTTTTATGTGAATTAATTGTAAATATGCAAGTTTATATCGGCAGTGTGAAATATAAATTGAACATTAAGTAAGTTTTTTATATGAATCCAGCATAAATTGCGTACAAAACCCTTTTTTGGTTAGTTTTTCGAATTGACCAGCACAAAACGTATATTGTAGAAGACACAAAACGGTAAGAATGATTTAAATACATAGCTACGCTACATATACCATATTGAACATTGTAACAAACAAAAATAAGCAATTTTGTTCATATCATCCTATGGTCACAATTTTGAAACACAATTGGTCACAATTACCTTCCTTACTCAGTGAAAATTGGACACTTGCACTTTTTGACAGTAAATTTTAAATATTGATCAAAAGAAAGTATCTGTCACAACAAATGCCCACTAAACTGTGTTTCTATGTGACAACAAACGAGGACTGTGTTTGGCTCTGAGACGAGCAGCCTCAACGGGAAAACAAAGACGACTAAACTGACAACTGCACAAATTCTGGCTCCTAGTCCTACTTTACATCTCGCTCTGGAAATTATGATTTCAAAACGTTCGTGCTGGTGAATGTACTCAATGCTCTCTAGCACATGTACAATATGAAAAGAGCACAGCTGAAATTATTTGTACATACTTTCATACTTAATTTCAAACCGTCACAATTACTGGAATACTACAATTACCCGCTTCTACCCTATTCATTATTTCCCTTATTATTTTGAATTTACTCCAAACTGGGACATATCGCGTCCCGGCCTACCCTAGCCCGGGACACACGGGACGCCGACCTTGAATCCGGGACAGTTTGAGTAAATACGGGACATCTGGCAGCCCTACATGTCATAGCATAGGTAGTATACTTATTTGTATGCAGTGACATTAAAAGTAATATGGCAAAGTAGGTGAAGTGAAATCCTAAACTAAGGCGTCAGAAAAGGTTGCTAGAACAGTCAAAGTAGGTATACATAGGTAGACGTACATTTTATCCTTAATACTTCCATTGGTTCTATTTCAAATCCAGCCAATGCAATGACATAATGAAGAATTAAATATTAGCTGATTGCCGAATAATCCATCTCCATTGTTATGGTTATGGACAAGGAAATAGATAGCAAAGTGCACCGACTGCAGGATTTAGAAAATTCGTTGTATGTATCGGGAACATTTCATCGTGGCCGTAGCTACTAATGCGATGCATGGAACTAATGAGATTGCAGTTTACATACTGCAAACACAGCGTATTGTAATCTTGTAATCATCGAACAGGACAGAACAGTTTAACAGTTTAGGCTAGGCAACAAAAGTTCTATTTATATTTACATTTACTTACCTGCTTATGTAGGTAGTATGGCTTTTTCTAACAACAAACAAAACTCGTAGGTACTTAACAAGAGATTAGAAAAACATAATTAGATTACCATTATTATTATTCATTGTAATGCACCGTACTTACAATTAGGCACAGGTATTCTGTTCAGCAATGCATAGCTTGCGCCGCTCATTGTGTGCCTGTGAATATCAGTAGTACGTATTGTATATTTAGGTAAGTGTATATTGATTGGGTAGACTTTTAAACTTAATTTTTTTATGAAAGAATTTGAAAAACAAGACAATTTTAACATCAAACAAGACTGCTGCCACGCAATCAAAACTCTGTATAATAATTAATAATAAGATTTTAATTACCTAATTTAATTTATTTATTATGTAAAAAAATGCTGGGGATGAAATGATCACAAATTAACAGGAAGAATAAATTTTCAGTATTACTACTATCTATATCATTTTGATTTTGTGAATACCGATACACCACACGTCATTTTGCATCTTAAGCAGTGGTACCTATATCTTTCTAAAAAAAAACAAGCGTATTCGAGCACATTTTGCCCGAAAATAAGCATCAAAAGTATTTTTTGTTTCCGGAAAATACCGGAGATAATACTGTTCCTCACAATAATTTTGAAGCCTGTAAATACTGTAAAATATCCTACTTGCTTCGAAAAGTTGCAAAACGTCCTATTCACTGTGAACTTTTTTTAAACCGCACTATTCATTTTTGTTTTAGCAATTATTATTATTAATAGTTTATTTTACAAAATCACCATTTAAAAAAAAACTATTTTTATAAGAGAGCACTCTTTAAAAGAACCATTTTGCAGATGCTAGCAATTTTTAAAACACTACTTTGCAAAATTTCTTAAAACAACCAATTATTTTGGAAAATAGAATTTTGATCAGTACTAATTTTGAAAAATGGTTCTTTTAAGGACTGCTTTCCTTAAAAAATACTAATTTTTAAAAATAGCATGTTCAAACTGAATAAAATTCTATTCAGAACAACGTTTCGCACATCGCCCTAAACAACAAGTGCAAAACGACCTATTTCCTCATTGGTTTCGTATTGAATACAAGCAAAATATTCTCTTTTCTGTCATTATCTTAATTTTACATCATGAGCCAGAGTTAGGATAGGATACAACTTCCAAATCCTTTCAGTTCCAAGAACTGTTTGATGCAACACGTCAGTTTGTTTCCGATTCCGAACCAACGGAATTAAATAGGATTCATTCGGAATATTCTGAAACGTATTTAAAGAGATGAATAATTGAAAGTTTTAATGATTTTTATTGGGATTCCGTCGCTTTCCCTCTCAGGTTTGAAAAGTTGGCATGACGTTGGGTCTTGGGGAGCCAATGGGAAGTAAACGCATGTACTAAGTCTTTGGGAAGAAATCGTAGGCAGAAAAAGTAAAAAGATTTGCAACTCGTCCTCACCTCCTCGCAGATTCGTGGTCGTGTCGTGTACCGTTCACAAATATCTCCGGCTCTTGTCCTCACAATTTCATCCTCCTCCTCATCATCATCATCCTTCCTCACGGAATTCATCTCTCTTGACTTGACTCCTTTCCTAGTTCATTATCTTCATCTTTGATTGATTGAGAAGCTCTTCCGTTTCCTTCGTCGTGGCCAGCAGCTTAGACAATCTTTCGAAACCGAAAATTGAGTAATTTTAATTGAGTACCTAGTACTCTTTTTTTTAGCTATTCAAAGCACTGGACTTGGGCTGACCCTGGAAATTTCAACATCTATTGGGTAAGTTCATATTTAAATCATAATACATTGTTAATTTTGTTCATTTGTAGCATTTCCAGTCATCGGTCCGGTTGTAAGTTTTTGTTAAAATGCGATAGTGTAGTGTGTAATGTTATAATATAATTACTTCGAATGTTCGAGTTGAAGTAAAATTAGTTTCCAAACGTCAAAAGTATTTTACCGGAAATGTTACCTAAATTGAATCGAATTGAATTGAAAATGATACGTCATATGTTGTACGTGCAACGTGTGTCTGCTTAAATGTTGAATGTCATCTTGAATTAATTTTCTGTCTGTAGCGACAGCGACTTTGCATTGGACAGCGTCATTGTTGGCCATAGAGTGTGGTGATCATATGTACATGGATACCTGTAACGAAATAGTGTGTATTTGTAGCAGTTTTGCACTTGCGATTACGGTAAATCTTTGTTACGCTTGACCGGTGAGCTGTGAAACTGTCAAAGTTGTATGTATAGTAGGTACAATTACGTCGTGTTGCTGGGATTTTATCGTGTGAAACAAAAATACATTAATTGTTAATTTTTTTTCTTGTAGGATTTAGTTGAACGAACTCGAACGGGACCAGGATCTTCCAAGGGATTGAATATATTGTCCCAGATTGGAGGCTAGTGTGAATAGTACTTCGGTCTAGTGGAACTAGCACTACAGCCATCATGGCTCAAACTAATTTAATAAATCTCACGTTATTAGCAGTCTTACTGTCTTTCATCAGCGTGTCGTCGTCCTTGAAGGAAGGCGAATGCGAAGGTAATTATTTTTACTTTATTTGATCTCATTTTCAAAGTAATTGTCGAATAGGTACTTTGATTTTTTGTTTTAATTAAAGTAAATCGTACTTGTATGATGTATGTGTTCCACCATGCTATATATCAGTAGGGTTAGTGTTTGTGTATGACTGTAAGGACCAGAGTGGGCAAGAGTTAAGAATTTAAATGTTTGCAATATTGAGTTTGTGAAATCTTGCAGTATTGTTGGAATAATGGAAGAATGTTTTTATTTCCTTCAGCGGGTGCTATTAGCCTTGATACGTGGAAATAGAAAGTTACATCGATAGTAATTAGTGACACGTTGACTTGTTTCCGACACGCTAGCGCGTTTCATTTGACAGTCTGAATGTCGATACTAGCATCGATTTTTTCCTTACGTGAACTCCTGTTTCTATTCTAACCGTAGTCAAGTATGTCATATTAAATTATGTGTTACTTTTTTCTTTGGATGGGTGATTTCTATCCGTTTATCCCTTAGTTCAGAAGCAGATGTAAATTAGCTGTAGTTCCGACTGCTAGTTTGTTTGGTTAGTTGGAAAGATTGGCCATAGAACAGTAGGGATAAATATCGTGTTCAGTCTTTCGAATGTTGACAAGAGTAGGAAACTATAGAGCTAAGAATGTGACAGACGGCTGTGCTTAAATAAGTTCTGTAGAGCTGGATGGCATGGTATGCAAAGAAACCTTCGAATACGATGCATTTAATAATAAATTTGGTGGTACCTACATTGTAGTAATTTTTGTTTTCCAGTATGTGTAAACATGATGAAGAAGTTTGCGGGTACCCTGACTGAAGCTGAAGTTAAAGATCCTAAAGTAATTGAAGATAAGTTCAGAGATTATTGTGCAGAAGTTAAAGGAAAAGAAAATAGACTGGTAAGTTGGGATTCAACCTTGTTTTTCATGTTGGGATGACATTCGGATTTTTTGGAGAGAATAATATAAGAACGAATCACTTGTTTTATTTTAGTGTTACTACTTGGGAGGGTTAGAAGAATCAGCGACTGGGATCCTCGGTGAAATGTCTAAACCAATGTCGTGGCAAATGCCTGCCGATAAGATCTGTGAAAAGTTAAAGAAGAAGGATTCGCAAGTCTGTGAATTACGTTACGGTAAGATATTGGAATACAATCTCAGTGTATAATATATATAATAAATTACTTGAATTAAATACGTTTTGCCATTTAAAAATTTTAAAATAAATTGGGATGGCGTATAATTACCGAAATTTTTATTATCTTTGCAGATAAATCCATCGATTTGAAAACTGTTGATTTGAAGAAACTTAAAGTTCGTGATTTGAAGAAAATCTTGAGTGGGTGGGATGAGGAATGTGATGGTTGCATCGAGAAAGGTGATTTCATCAAGAGAATTGAGGAACTGAAACCAAAGTATATGCGAAATGAATTGTAACTACCGACCATCCATAGCTAAATTTAATTAATTTGGTTATCTTATATAGTTGTACATCTATTTGTTAGCATGCATCATAAACATTTAAATTCTAAATTCTGTGTTTAAACAATCGCGAAAAATTAAAGTGTGTTCATTGTATTTACGATCACCGTAAATACATATTTACATATTTGGGTTATTCGATTGAGGGATTCCACTTTTCGTTGCAGTTTAGCAGTGCCAGGGACTTAGATAACTTGGTGAATGAATAGTGGGTACTTTAGTTCTAATAATTGTTGTATACATACCAAACGATGCTCGTCAAAGAACTTGTGAAATAAGTCTAAATTTAAAAAAAAATTCCAGTCCAATTTTTATCTTACAATAAATAATACTTTGTGTACGCGCGTATGTAGACAATGTTTCGTATGTAATTACGTCCTCAGTGTCCGCGGAAGCTCATCTGAGTTAGTAATCAGCCACCGAAGTACAGAATTTCATTTGAAGCTTTTATAAAAACTGTCCGTGTGTTGAGTATTTTGATGTTGGTTTTAATCGTTATTTGTCATATATTCTGTTCTACGGCTTGGAAGGTGCAAAACAAAAGTTAATTATTTTTAATTTACTTATTACTCAATAATTTATAAAGTGTTTAAGGTATTCAATGGGGTTGTCTCCTCCTTCATTTATTTATTATATATTCAAGGAATAACTGTTAACGATAAGCACTCAAAAAAAAATGGAACGAATTTCGCTATTGTGAAGTTTTTCGTAAATGTGAAGAAAAAAAATTGTTAAAATAAAACTTGAAAGTGTTACGAATTACTGTTGCTCATTTCAATTCCTGCACATTTTACGACTGACTTGTCATGCAAGTGGTAGTGTTTTAATGTTGTGTGGGCATAGTGGTTAAATTTTTCAGTACCCACATCACCAGATTACTTACCAGACAGCCAGCAGAAGGATAAGAATGAACTGCCAGGAAACCGAATTGGAGGACGCATGATCAAGAATACGAAGAGCGCGTAGAAAACCCGGCTTCCCCGTAACAATTAATTCAGTTTGTGTCGAGAACTTGCTCGGGTTTCATGAAAATCCTGTGCCCTTTGCCAAAGCTCGAATATACTCGTCTGTCAAACTGCTTTCTGTACAGGGAGTTGTGTGTCACAATAGTCTTGGAGGTGCTGTCATCACTGAAATTATAATTTTGCTATAATTTTCATGAATGAGAATAAAAAATTAGCATGGGTCGTTCAAATTCCGGGAAGAAAAACGAGGTGCTTTCCTGTGCGAGAAAAAATGTGAGAGTCATTTCAGAAAAATTGAAATGTGTTCCCACGGAAGAATGGCTAAAGTTACAGAGTATCCAGTCAGTGCTGTGTGCCTTAGAAGGAGGAAAAGAAAATCGGTCTGATGAGTCCCTACTACACGCGGCAGAGCCTTCGGGAAGCAATTCATCTTCCTCTGATAGGGCAAAGCTGAAGAATTGTGCGGTTGAGAATCAACGAAGCGAGTGGTTTGGTTTTGTTCTGTGGCACAAAGTCGGACTGGGTCTTATCTGTGAGATTTTAGGGAATTTAGGGAAAAAATTTAGATCGTATCTGCTACTCCCCAAAAAACCATCTAAATCAAATGTTTTTGGCCTCTTCTTCCTATTTTTGGCATTCATTTTCTACTTTGAGCTCCACACTTCCAGTGGATTCACACGCCTCTGGCTAAAGTGGGAAAATGTGGACCTTGGGTCCGTTGAGGTAATTACAAAAACAACATACCTACCTACTCTTACTACTTTAGCCTACTGTAAGTATAAGTATGCAGGAAGAACACGATCATTTTCCCCCAATCTGGGTTTGTTGGTATAGTTATCTGAATCAAGTAGCCACTTACAAAGAGATCGTTTACCTATATCCATTAATTCTTAAAAGCAGATTGTGCTACCCAATGTATTTTAAACTGTGAACATTATCTTATTTGAAATTTTTGAAAGGTTGAAAAATATAAATTCACAATTTTCGAAAAAATCCAAAAAATTGAAAAATTTTCTAATAAGATACATTGGTCATTCTGAAACGTGCAAAACGCTGGACTTATTCATGCACGCCTTCTGCGACGTGCATGTCTCCGTGAATTTAGGAATCACTAAATTGGCGTCCCTTTTCCTTTTCAAGCCATGATATTATTTGACTGTAAACAGTAAAGTAAAATCGCAAAGAAACCCACCGGCATCCCTAACTAATGTTCCTAAACGTTTATGTAATAAATTGTTGTTTACATTTTTTCCACAGTGCACCATTGAAAGTCCAAACTTGGCTATGGAATTATTTCGCCCTCCAGTTCCTTGTATGTTTTGCCAGAATGTGAAATCTGCTGATCGAGTCAGTGACATTTCACCGTCAGAGTTTGAACGCAGGTATGATGACATTTTTACAAATACTAATCTATAAATTCAAAGTGATCGGCTCATTCTTTTCCGCCTTATTTCCTCCGTCTCATTTTCTTCTAAAAGTATCCTACTATTAAGACTATCCACCTATCTCTACTATAACTACAAATTTCCCCAAGTCCTTCGTATGCCTACAATGTCCCAGTTGAACTGGGACATTTAGAAGTTTCGTTACGGCTACGCTTATTCTTCTCCGCGGTGAAAGTTTACTTTCGCCCCAAAGTCCAAAACGATATTGCTATAAAGCAAAGGATCACACATGGCAATTAGAGTCAAAGTTACAGTTCTTTATTGAGCGAGTCTAGATTTAATATTATGTTTATTTGGCAATAATTTCAACGAAAATTGAGATAACTTTACACTTAAAGTTACAATCGTAACTTGAGGCGTAAAGATATTACAGCTGTACATACATACATACACAGTCACCGGAATTAGAACTCTATCACTCGCGATTGGTTTATATTTCAAAGAAACCTTCTTGGCGAGCTTGCAAATATGATTTTTTTCAACTTGGATCCGAGAAAATGTGTCTAAAAATTTGTAATAATAGGTTTTGCATGGTATGCCTAAAAAATTAAGTAGTACAATGAAAAACAAAACGGCAAAAACGAAGGTAAAACAATGGTCTTAGATTTACTTGATGCACTCGGCTTCTTCAAACGGCAATCTTCAGCATAGGTAGAACTCATAAGGAAGTTGAAGAATTCTTTCCCTCTCTAAATCAAGAGCAGCTTGTCATGTGTAAACCTGAGATGCAAGAGAATGTTTCCAGTAATTTCTCCGCGACTTTATTCATTGAGGCGGTGTAACGGTGTAAGGATCACCTTTTGCTCGTAATTATATATCAGTTAAGGAACGCTCATGGCGTGCTTAATGTTCATTTGGACTGCGAAAAGAATTACGATGCGAGAGTTCCTTTTACCTATAGACTTTTCTTTCCATGCCGTCTACCAAGTTTTGGTTCATATCATCAATGAAGGAGCAAAAATACCGTCTTTTTCTCAACATTTTCCAACAAAAAAGTAATCGATATGCACCTGTCTTCTTAACCACTGCTGGTAGAAAATAGTGGTAATTTTTGCTTTGTTTTTGTTTAAACAATGCCAAAACTCATTAAAAACTTCTCTGGTACAGAAAAGCTGATCCTTTACGTCGGCGTCTGTTGAAATGAGTTTGGCAATGGAAATTTTAGAGGCAATCCTTCTTCGCTTCTTCAGTGACGCTCTTCTCGTGTTTAAGAGGCATTTTGCCATTTTCCATTTTGCCGGAGCAATTAAGAACTCAGCAGCCTAACTAACCGTGCTTTCTCCTTTCACCAGCACCAGTGAATTATGCACTCTGTCGGAATAGAGACTCGAGCTGCTCATCATCCCCAGTCGTAGAGATATTCCTGTCACGTCATCAGTTCAGGATCCCTTCGCCATCCGATACGATTAATTATTCCTTCATACGTCTGTCTTCATGGGTAGCTCCACTTTATTTCGAGGAGGCCAATTCTTGGCACATATACGCACAATTTAGAGAAAGCACACGGAAGGAGAAAGCAGAATCTCCAGCACACCACAATACAGAGCCCCTAAGCGTTCCTGTGGTTCCTTATTGACGGTGCTGACTGGTAGATCTCAAATTTTTGCGTAGAGCCAAGTGGCGTAGGTGTACGCCTGTACGCCACAGAATCTCTCAGTTTACTTGTTTCTTTCATCAGGTGCAAGATGTTCTATCAACTTGATTTTGAAACAATGAAAACTTTGTAGTTAAAATCTGGCACGGAAGAAAGGTTATGGTTTTGAGTGAAATCGGGAAAAGTGAAAGCAATCATTTTGCCTCTTCACTAACGACATCCCTCTCTCGTTGCCAAGGGATACCTCATCCCCAAATGCAAAGTTGGTCATTCATCTGTACACACAACAAGGAGCATCAGACCGAGGAAACGTATACAAAACAAACTATACAGAGCTTAATCCATGTGTTGTGCCTTGTTCTCCTCCGTTGTGTTCCAGAGAAAGAGTAAAACTGTCTTTCATAATTAATCTTCTCCCGCTCGCTCTCTCTCTCTCTCTCCCGAGAATGAGTAATGCTCCACTCTGAGCTCACACGATTCCCATCCCATCACAATGAGAATTCACAAGCTCATGAAGGCAAGTATTAAGTATTTTACATTTCCTCGTCGGGCATACATATCCTACACGGCTCTGGGAAGATGGGCAAAACACCGGCAACAAAGAATTTAGAGCGGAATAGTAAATAGAAAGGTGTACTTTGAGAGTTAATAATACCTCCACTACCGGTAGTTTCGACACGAAACCAAACTAGCCCTAAGCTACACCAGCTACCGCGAGTTGGAAGTTAAATTCTATTTATTAGAGCTCCAGACTTCCCTCTGCAAGTGTTTCACTTTAAATGAAAATGCCCTGTCTTTTAGCTATAGCTATACACGCTTCATGTCAACAACTGACGGAGCAAAAAGCAAAGGGATTCCAGAGTTAAAATCCATTACGACTGTTGAAAATGTCATTTCTACAGTAAAACCCGGGTATATTCACACCCCCTATAGGGGCACCCTCTCCATAGTGTCACTGGGCACAGTAGTAGGATCCTATTGACGAGCCGCTATAGAGAGGTTTAATTGTTATAGCGCACAAAAGCTCGTGATTTGGCCCCGTTTCAATGGAATTAGTCTTTCCTTTTAAATCCTAACAATTCAACATTAACGGTGTAAGTTGTTTCGTGCTCTCACCAAACTCAAGTCAAGCGTGTACTGTACTGAATTAATTATCATGTTTCACGGGAGGATGGATGGAGAGAAAGAAACTTGAACTGTTTTTCTGGTTAAAATAAAATTGCTTTCAATTAAAATTTGAAATTTGATCATGTCTTTGATTCCCACGCAATACACTTTTGGGTCGAACTGCACGTTAAGCTCGGTTGTGCTCTTTCAGAGTACGAGGACACTGCCATTAAATGTAAAAGATAGTGATTATATTTAAATTTTCAAAACAGCTTGCCAACAACTCTTGTACTAGGTCCCTTTGTAGTTGCGGTTTTAGTCTCTAATGCAAACTATTCTGCCCTTAATCCTTTTGAGGGGAAGGACAGGGCTGCAGTATGCTGTGCACATACCTTACGTAGGCATGTTTCCATGAATATATTGTGGCTTAAGGGGCAAAGAATCGATCCCGTTTTCGAAAGGTTTGCATTTTGTGCCATTTGATTTACTACAGTACTTGGAATTGCAATGCGTAAATTGCAATTACCTATGCACCATTTCGGAAAATTGGGTCGTTTTGCTTCGCGTAGCTCAGAATGAAGATGAAACTGATCTGTATTTCTATTTACTAAATGGGTAAGAAGCACAATACATTAATTTGCGGTGTGTACACACAAATACCTACGACCGTGCAAATAGAGGATGGTATCTGCTAGGAAATTAGTATTCAAGTTGGGAATTGCCTGGTTTGGAGATAACAGGTTAACACGACGCATCCTTTTGTTGCTCAATGCTCAGCGTAGAGTGAATTAACTTAATTAATACCTCAGTGCAATGCAAAGCTCGCGTGAGTGTAAACTTGATCGTGGAAAGCTTATATCCCTATGGGTATAAATGCCTCATTGAATTGTTAGTAACTATAATTATATTTACCTGTCTTACTTCTGAGAGTAGGTAAATAGCGTTACTGAAGAAGCAGAAAGGATCTAAGTCTAGTAAGTTATAGCTAGCCATAGCTAGCGAGTAAGCAAATAAATTTGTATTTAAAACGACATTTTTTATTTTGTGTTTTCTATAAATTTCATACTATAATTGGTGTGAAATTTTGTGCATTTTCAAAAGTGTTGTTCTGGAAAAAGTGCCCTGTTACAAACAGCGTGGTGCTTCAACTGTTTTCTAATGAAATACGTGTGACTGAGTTGATAAATGCTGTGTTTCCTCTGTCACAGATACGCGTACACGGGAAGACCTGTCGTCATTACGGATGCCATGATGAATTGGACAGCCACTTCCTCATTCACCTTCCAATTTTTTAAGGTATGCCATTAACACAGGACATCGAGTGTATGTAATTAGCATTGCATTAGGAATTAGTTTCGTCGGTGCTGGATCATTAAATAGCGATGAACATCAGTCAAACGAGATTTTAGAGGCGTTGCTAGTAGGGGCCTTGCAAATATGACGTCATGCAATTTTGACTAGTATCCCAGGGCAACGTTTAAATTGAACAAAGGACAGGCATAAAAGGTATAAAAAATAATAGATTTTAATATTTTCAAAAAAGCGTATGCAGTTGCAAATCCTTTTAAAAGTTTAAGCAATAATGTATGGTATGCACAAATTTCCAAAAAATGTGAAGGATATGCTGTTGCTGCTACAAGCAACCGTTTTTAAATGACGTCATAATTGAAAGTCCCATAGTTTCTGGATCCCGCGAGGATCAGAAATGGGATTTAAATGGGATTATCCTGCTTTATAATCTATTTCCAATGAGGATGGATTTTGGATGGTGACTGTGATTGGCTTTGACTTTGGTTGGATCATTCATGAATTACTAAATGGAGATCGTGACACGGAGGCACAAAACTTACAAAGCACAGACAGACTGAGTCAACGTCAGCTGACTAACGACTTTCAGATTGCGTCTCCGATTCTCAGAATGTCACAAAGCTCCGAACGAAGCTGCTGTACGCAACTCTCTCACTGACTGCTTACCTTAAATTATGTACTACACAAACCTTATAGCAGTGGAACTCCCAAGGGGCGTCCAAAAGCTATGTATGTTTGCAAAGGCCTTGTTTTTTTTTTACAAAAGCGAAAGTTACCTTTCTATTCGAAAGAGCAGAACTAGCGTTGGTTAATTTTTCATTTTAAGAAGCGACAATTTGCCAATATTAAATGCAAAGCATGCATACATACTTTTGGTGTAGAGGGTAAGACTTTCCAAAACTGCAAAAATGTAATTTATTTGATCCCCCAGCGCAGCCTTTCCCCTATAGGAACATTAAAAAACGGAGACAGTGACTAAGGACGTAAAAAGGACACAAAATACATGTATAGATGCTTCCAAATGATCCTCACCTTAGCAGTGCGAAGCCATCCGTCACTTCAGCTGCAACTACAGTGCAGTGGCGTATCTATAAGAATAGTGTACGTACTGGTTAAAGTTGTGTGACAGCAAGCTTTCCCCAGCACTGAGCTATAGAATCGATCAATTTTGTAAAAAAAAAACAAACATTTTAAAGAAACATCGGTTAGAAAAGTTTAAAAAAACAATTTTAACGAATCAGCCAAAGTCAAAGCCATACACTGCTTTAAATTGCTACGCGCTTGTGAACGTGAGCCAAGTTGTTTTTGATGCCAAGAGTGTTGTTTTTTTAATCTAAAATGGAATTCAATTGCAGAGTATCTACGTGGAGGGAAGCAGGTCATTGGAGCACCAAGGGGAAGACTGTTTATTCTTCCCTTACGTGACAGAATTCCGAAGCCTCGCTCAGGTCTTTAACATGTCCGAGAGGCGATCTCAGCAACCTTGGTACATCGGCTGGTAAGTTCCTCGTCATAGCCTTTTATCTGTCCTTCAAAACCTGAAATGGATGTTCAAAGCAATCTGTAATGGGCACCATCACTAAAGAAGCAAAAATAAAGAACGTCGTTCAAACAGGTGCAATCACTATAAGTACGTCGTACCATAAATACGTCTCTTTGCCTCTTCATTGACTGTGCCCTGCTCCAGTGCCAGTTCAGAGTGCCCTTTAAACATCCTTAAAGACTCGTAAACGGGAAAGATGGAAGAAAAGGTCGTGAGTGCTTCTCTTATTTTGAGCCACTACTTCGCCGATACTAATGCACATGAGAATACAGAGCAGTATGTACATATTTGTATACACACTCAAAAATCGTATTACAGATACATTAGTACATATTAGCATTACATACTGCGTAGGTTCTGCTTCTGCTGAGCTGGGGATTTTATTTCCTATTGATTGGGTAGAGTTTGCATCCGTGTTTAGTGACGCATTTTTATTCCATTTTTTTTTATCTGTTGACACAGACACTCGAGATGACATTAGCATGCGTCTCCTGCGTCTGGGAGTAAAAAAGGAGGAAAAAAAGTAGCGATTTACAATTTCCGATTCACCTCAAAACCCCCTTTTGTCAGGAGTACATATGAGTACGCTTTTACAACTCCGACCACCGCACCGCCATAGCTGTCAACCAAAATGTTCCATTTCAATTCACAAGTGTATTTTTTTAAGAAGCTCTGGGTCCTCTTCACATTACAGTTACAATGGCACCGTGTCCCACGACAGCTCAAGTCTCTTTTTCCTGTCCACAAGCACTTTTAGAGATGATGGGTGGCAGAGCCGGTTGCCGGTGGTCGCTCTTTCTTCTTCTTTGGGCTTGTTCCCATAACACCTATGTATGTATGTAACATACTATTAAGGGGCAGTCTGAAACAGGAAACTTTCTCTTAGGTTCCAGCTATTGTTAAAGTAGGCGGTGAAGGGTAATTTATGAATCGTCCCTTGCTTTCCCACCCAACATTTATCTGCAGTATTTATGTAGCTGACAGAGTTTATATTTACTGTACCACACAGAGTACAGAATACTGAGAACTGAGGAGAGCAGCAGAGGACCAACTACATTACTGTACTATGTAGGAATACGTATGATAAACCTCTGGACAAAACTGGGGAGAAATCAAAGGGAATTTAAAATGAATTGTTCAAGAGTGGAAAGTGCATGGAATTGGGGCTTTGGGAATCACATATTATATTCTGGTTGTTCACAATACGGTGTAGAACTCGAGTAACTAGGTCCTACCTTCAAATTACCAATGTTTTTTAAGTGTGTTTTCCTTACAGAGGGGCCATGGGCCTCGTCTACGGTCATATTGTACTAGCAAAATAGGGAAAGTACAAGTAGAGCCCCGCTGGTGATCTGCTTCAGTGCTCAGTATCACTTTAGAAAAAGCCTCGAGAAAGCAAAATTTAAGCTGAAACTATGATTCAGAAACAAAAAGTTGGAAATGCAGAGCGGACGGAAGTAAATAATTTGTCCGATTGTAGTTGAGTTTAAAAATGTAGATGTGTTGAGAGTTGGAATTGTTTGTGGGTGAATACTTTATGAGAATGAAGGTGAAAGGTAGGTAGGCTGAATGGATAAATCCAAAAATAAAAAACGGTAAAAATGAACAGAAGATATTGCCTACATAGGTAGATTTGTAATTGTTCGAATTCTTTGGGAATTTGTAGGTTTTTCTAATCAGTTTATCTCTGTCAGAGGGAAGGAGGAATGTGCTCAATCTAGCATTTCCAAAGACAAACGTTGTGTCTCTTAAATGCAAGTCAAATGCTTCTCCGTTTACTTCTGTGTACGTTCCAAAGCCAAGCTAAAAAAAAGTAGTAGAATAATGGAGAGAAAGAGAAAGCAGTGAAAGAGACGCACTTGATGGAATTTTTATTCTTTTTTGCATCCAGACTCAACGATGCTACTATACAGTAGATCTAGATAGAATAACCTTGTCAATGGAATGCTGAAAGAGCAACTTGGCCATTCTATAAATTATGTTAAGGAAAAATGCGGGACACAGTACAGCTTCGATTTTAATTGTTTAAACAAAATTTAATTGTTGTACATTTTTGAAAACTTTTGACGAATTTTTGAAAAATGTTTGGGAATCTTTTTAACCCAGGAATTTTAAGAACGCCTGCTTTCTGTAATTCCAATTGCTCTGAAAACATTCTTTTAAAAACAACAAAATTGGAAAATGACTTTATGAAACTTTCGGTTCCTTTTAAAAAGCACTTTTCAAAACCCCAGATTTTAGAAATGTGTTTTGAAAATTGACAATTTCATCAAAAACAGTGCCTCAAAATTCGACTATCCGTAAAATATATATTAAGTCCTCTTGGTCTTTTTGAAAATGCGTAGATACAACATTCTGTCCCCTTTTTACGATTCCGCACGTAAAAAGGCGTTTTGCACCCCTGTCGCTATAGAAGGAACGGCGGCCTCAGCAGTTTTGTTACGACCTGAAACTAGTTTGCAGACGGGTCGTTTTCCTTCTTCAGTGAGGAAATATGGATTTGTTGGTTTATATGCATTCTTGTGGGCTGGAGGAGGAAACAAAATGATAAATGTCTACCAAATTACAAGAGTTACAGAAAATAACTGTTCTGGAGTTGACTTGACTTCGACTTGAACTAGTTCCAGTCCATGTCTCCATTCTGCACATTCCATTACAGTGCAGCCAGTCAGTTATAGGGACTCAGCATACATGACGTTTGGACTTTTTTTGAGCCCAAGCTTCCAACCCAGGTCCAGATGTACCTAGTTAATCCCAGATTCTGCCTTTTTCTACCGTAATTTATGGACAATCCTCCGTAGTACTATAGTAAGATATAAAAAAAAGTGAAAGTTGACTGCAATGAACATTGATCATTGATCTTGTGGCAGGGAGTCTAAATGTGGATTTTAACCAAAGTCAGAGCTCAGCTCACTTGTGACTTCTTCACCAGATGATTCTCATCCTCTCATCCTAGGAAGCGAAGTGCTTATGTCAATTTTCAAGGATTTATGTTCTCGTGTGTGAAATTTGATCAGTTTCCTGGGCTGGGAGTATCAAGAAGAAGAAGAAGAAGAAGAAGAAGAAGAAGAAGAAATAAGAAAAGGAAAGGAAAGGAAGGGAAAGCAGGGGAAAGAGGAGAAAGAACGCACATGCGAATTTAACTGGAAATCCTTCCTGTAGCTTTCTCTACCGACTTTCACTCTATGTAGGGAAAGTCTAGAACGTTTGTACCAACGCAATGCAATAGGACGGACGTAAAATAGCATGATAGATATATGTATATATCTATAAATATAAAATGATAACAATAACTACAAAAGGACTTTGGGAGTTATGCTGCTATTTTTGTCGAGCAATTTGCATACATATTCTTAAAAACTAGGGGTTACCAGCTGTACTTGGAGTAGCTTTATCTCTTATTGAACGCACTTTATGTCCCCGTTTGGGACACTAACTTACCGTCAGGAAGGTTGAACAGTCAGCAACTCTAAAGGGTCGCCCATCCATTCAAGACTTCCTTAATACTTTAAACTTCCCTTCAACGTATTTTTACACTGACAGCCTACTTTCAAAAATGTGCCCATTCCTATAAAAAAAATTCTTTCTTAACAATATCACAAATTCTACAAAACTGCAAACACGCTTTGTTTTTAAATAAAATTTTCCTTTAGAATCTCTTTTAAAATGTGTGCTTAGGTAGTATGTACAAAATCACTTTCGAAACTCTTTTTTTATACAAGTTTCTTTCACTCCACAGAGTATTCGCAACTGGGAAACCATGGAAAGAATACTTTACTAAAGTACTAAGTTTCTAGTAATTAACATCTTCAAAACACACACAGTTAAAACTAGAAATAACATTTTCAAAGGCATTCAAAACCAGTAAGTAAGACTTTCAAAAAGTTCAAAATAATAAACTAGCATTTTCAAAAAGATATAAAGCAAGAAATTGACACTTTCAAAAAGGTCACAATAAGAAATTAACATTTTCAAAAAGTTGTAAAACAAGAAATTAACATTTTCAAAAAGATATAAAACAAGAAATTAACAT
>JAQFZC010003687.1:0-18078 GCA_034695205.1 Dicyrtoma fusca | reverse complement strand
CAGTTTATCCGTCCAAGTCCACAAGACATAGAATTCCATGGCTTCCCGGGTCAAAATTACAACGAAATTAATTTAAGCAAGGAACCAGTCTATTCTGTAGCCCCAGTCCATGATTTCCCCATTGTGACCACAATTTCCCCGATTCTAGAGCAAGATTTATTTTTCCACGCCAAGAAGCCCAAAGTGTGGAGTAAGCTCAAGCACGCACAGATACATACGAACGAGAAGGCAAACGTGAAAAATGTGGAGTTTAACTTCGGCTATCCCATCTCATCCACTGAGAACTTGCCACTATTTTCTTCCCAAGAGCCAGAAGATGAGGTGTACATTCTAAATCCAAGTAATAATCACAATCATAATCATAATCAGATTCAGAATCAGCATCAAAACGAAATAAAATTAAAGGAACAATCACCCAAGGAACCACAACCATTTACGCCTTCCCTTCATTACATCAGTAGTACGACAGAGCGCAGTAGCACTAGACCAAAATACAACCCACCGGAAATCCGGGCAACTCACAGGCCGGTGTACCAGCGACCCACGCCTGCCTCTGCTACAACTGTGTCAAAAATTTCTACTTCTTCGGCAGCATCTTTAAATGAGCCAGAAACGACCCTGCCAAGTACATCTGTATCTGTAACAGCAACGACCCCCCATCAAAACAGTGGAAATAATCGCATAACAGAAAATTCGAATGAAAGTGACAATGAAAAAAGTTCCATATTCCAAAATTCGATGATTGGCTTCGACAAAATAATCCCGAGAAATCCCTTCAGTGACAGTTCCAATGAAAAAGAAAATGACAGCGAAAACGAAATGGAAAATAACAATGAAGACGAAAGCAACATTCCAAGTAGTAATGGCTTCCGTACCCGAAATAACAAGATGGGTTTGTCCACATTAAAAGCAATCGCAAGCACCACCACAATGGCACCCCTGGTCATGGCCACCACCACCGAGGACCAGAGTGAAACCCCCTCCACAACTTTCACGTCCAAACGGTACCTAAAACGTAGACGCCCTAACCATGGCCATAACCAGGGTCAGGGCCACGGCCACAATGGACAGCTCTCCCGGCTCCATGGAGGCAGTAACGTTGGCGGCATGGGCGGAAAGCGGTATTTCTCATCCAAAGTAAATCAAAATATTAGCATTATTTCAGCGGCGGACCAAAGCTCAGCGGAATCCCAAAGAGAGCACATGCGTCAAAATAATCCATACATTATTCGAAAGCATCAACTACCAAAGCAGCACAGTAGCAGTAACGACAATAAACATAATGATTTGACCTCTGACCCCCCAGTGACGACCCATCGTCCACACAGAAGATTTAAACCTACTGCAAGCCTAGCTGCAACAACTGCTGCCTCACAACACCACGGGGGCGGCGGTCTCTCCGCCGAGGAAAGTGTCACACAGCCCTTCATTTATCCCAAAAGGAAACTTTTGCAGAAAAGAATACGAAACTTCCCACCTGCCGCCAGATTAGGGCTCCCAGCAGCTAATAAGGACAACAATAATAACGATCATCACAATCACAATCATGATACTAATCATAATGATAATGATAATGATGCTCACAATCTTAATCTGGACTTGAAAAGGATTTCCAAGGTGAAATCCGTGGGTGCCCCCGTCTTTAATGGCGCCAGCAACAACAAAGCCGTCGATACAACAACGGTTAATTCTAATTCAAATCCCGAACTTTCAACGACGGAAAAAAATAGTCCATTTGCCTCTTCACCCTCCTCCACGCCGTCCTCCGCTGAGTCAGCCGTCACGTATGGTGAGAGCCAGTGGTTCCGAATCAAAAATTCATTTAATGAGGGTCACGGTCATGGTCATGCTGAGGAGGCTCAAGCCAGTCTAAAGAAAATCAACAACCATGTCAATGCTCAGAATAATAATCATAATAGTAATAATAATAATGATGTCAACAATAATGAAGCGAGCCAAAATCATCCTCAACATGAAAACGGTCCTAACAAAGACAGGGTCATCGTCACAATGAGCACCAGCGTCTCCAGTAGTAGTGAACAGCATGGTAGTGGTGGTAGCATTAACAAGAACAGTGGGCATCGAGATCGCCTAGTAACTCCCGGTCACGGTCACGGCACTGGCCATGGTCAACGTCGACGATTCAAACAGCAACAATACAGGCAACAGCAACAGAATCAGCACAGTAATGATGGCCAGTCCACTGAAAATGTATCATTTTCCCCGATTTATCGCAAAAAAAATATTAATAATGATTTGCATAGCAGAATCGGAACCGCAACGCCAAAACCCGAATTTGAATCACTGGCCGGTCCGAGTGCGGAAGCCCTAACAGAAATTCTGTCATCTACTGAAAAATTCGACAGAATGATTAAACAAGATGAGCAGTTGAATAGAATGCATTCAAATCATGAAAGTGTTGAAATGTTACCGGAACCAGCTGCCCTCCTTCAAAGGTCATCAAACCAACAATTTCCAGGTCAAACAAAGTCAGAGGAAGTACTCGACTTAGCTCAACATCTTCATCCTCAGCAGCTGTACCGTCCATTGGTGGCCAGGCCGAGGTTCTTAAATGAAGAGGTTCCATTTAGTTTAGTAAATCCTTTAAGTTTGACCTCAACGGGGGTACCGGGTCCAGTAGAGGCGTCAACTCTACCGTCGTCAACGTCCACGACCCAAGGACAGGAAGTTCATTCAGTTGCCAACAATTCTAATAATATCCACAACAATAATAATATCCTTATTGCCAGTACCAGTCCTAGTTCCAGTATTGATACCAACACCAACAGCAACAGCACGTAGGTATGATCTTCATGTTAATGTTGTATGTACGTAGAAATTAGCTAGCAAAACAATATTTATATTTAAATGAGGTAAAAATCAATTAAAAAAACAAAAAAGGCAATATTTAAATTTAATAGTTATTATATTTACCAATAATTACCAATACATATTCAATATTTTTACCAACATTACGGTTGACGGTTACCTGGGACCGGGACCGGGGTTCCGAGTTCCGGTTCCGGTTGTTACGGTTGACGGTTTTAAAACTAGCTTTTTTGTATTGCAATATTTTATTATTGGTTATTATTATTATTAGGTGGTACTGAATATACTGTAGAATGTTACCTTAATTCATTGTTTTTGATGTAATTAAACAATTAATTACATTTTTCGAATTTTTAACGAGCTCAATTGTCTGTCAGTTTGTCAGTTTGTTGGTTTGTCGGTTTGTCAGTGTTTAGAAGAAAGTGCCACCGTGTGGCGCGCTATTTAAATATGGTAGGTTCCGCTAATTGCAATTTGCGGTGACAGGGGTAAATTGTGATAGTCTACATACATTGTTTATCACAGTTAAGCTTCACTGTAATCACAATTTCCGGACCAACCATAATTTAACAAAAATTGTCAAAGAATTTAAATTAATTAATACATATTATATACCGTAGAGTAGCAAAAATAGACTTACGTATGACTGTCAACTGTTTGTATTTTTGTACGACCCATATATCCCGCATTTTTTAATGGTAATTTAATATTAATTAATTCATAAGTATTATTATTTTATATCTATTTAGGTTGATGTAGTTGTTAGTTCGTAATCGTAATCAAGAGTGGTAAATATTTTAGGTAACTATCTATAAACTTAATTATTATGTAAGCAACAGGCAGGGGTACCTATAAGGCTTAAGCATGTAATTATAATAATTATAATTATAATTTTCATAAATAATTATTAGCGTGCTTTTGTTATTCGTTCGTTCGTTCGTCAGTATTTTGTTCATTTAATAGTTGATTGTTGTTTGTACGGAAGTAGGGGGCATTCTGAGAATTGTGATGGAGGGGTAATTGTGATATGCTATTTGAAATAGATCTATGACCTATCACAATTAAACGCTGTTACACAATTACCCGAATACACCCTCATTTTTAAACTTGTTATGTTTTTGAATCATGAACCATTATTTTTATACGATTTTGTATCTAATTACTGTTGTATTTATGAATTTTGACTTTTTTTATACATAAAAACATAAATTATTCAGATTCTATTTATTTTTCAGTAATAATAATTATTGACTAATGACTATATAAGTGCTTTAATTCTAAATCTAAATTATGCATCACATTTTATTATGTTTTGTATTATTTGTATACCTAGCTCAACATTTTTATATGCTGTTTAAATCCGACGTAAAAGTTGAAAGTAAAAAAGAAACATATACAGAATACATACAAAAACCCATTTTTACTTCATAGTTTAGCATTTTATTTTAGTTGTTAGTTGTTAGGCATTTTACATTCAACGCTCAACATTTAGGCAGCTTTACTTGTGAGCTTGAGGCAATCGCAGTCAAAAGTAGAACTTTTCAATCACGTATTATTCACATTCACATTCATTGACCGACTCAACTCACTATTAGTTCAAATATCGCTCATCGATTGTCGATGATCAGTAATCAGTGATCAATGATAAATGGCCAGTCATCGCATCGTCCAAGTCCAAGGATGTTTATCGATTCATTTTCAAGAATGCTTCTCCCTGTCCTGTCCATTGGCATCGGCATCGTCAATCGTCAATCGTGGTCAACATTCTAAAAGTAAGTACCTATGACCTACGCATATAAGAGTATGTATTTTTTATCGAAATGTGTACCAACGTGATTCATTAAATTCATTTTCTTTCTTTAAGCGCTCCTCTAACTCATCTTGAACATCAAATCGAAGCCAAGCCAATAATAATCAATAATCAGCCAATCGTAAATTTAAATCAACTTGAGCTCATTAGTCTGCCCAGCACCACGCCAATAAAGATGCCAAGCCAATTGACTGTCAACTGTACCATCGCATCGCCAACGCATCGCCATCCGGCATCCCCAGTATTCGCCAGACTCCTATTTTTTGATCCACTCCTAGGTCAATCAGATTCAAAAGAGAAGTGTTCAAAGCAGGTGTAAAAATCTAGGTTCATTTTTATTTACTTTCACACAGGTAGGTACCTACTTTATTCCTTACATATTTCGATCATCTATTCATAAATTCCAATTTACTCAGTAAACTCCAGGCTATTGTTTTACTTTCCATTATTGTTGCTTTTATTTATTTAGACAGGTGGGCTTTCAGACTTTCAGAGCAAGGAATTTAACAAGTAAGACCTGCAATATACAAGTCACCTTCTATTTTTATCTTTGAACACCTAGTTTCCAAAATGTGTAATGATTCAAGAATCAACGTCAGCTTTCCTTTTCAATTATAGGTAATTTAAAACTGTATTAGGTTGTAGGTATCTCTACTTTCCCCCTTCAACGTCTGACGTTTGATGTTCGTTTTAAGTCGGTTTTTACCGTTTAACAGTTCTGTCAACAGTTAACAGGTTTATTGATTCAGTGTCAATCTGTCAGTGTCAGTCATCAGTGCAGTGCTTTGTAGTGTTTATGATTATCACTATCTTAGTTTATATTTACTATTGCTAATTGGAATATTTTAGTGGGCACTACATTCAACATTTTCAAATCGTCAAAGTAAATATTGTTTCGTAGGTGTTTACAGAGGTTCACAGATATGTTAATAGTTTCGTTCGATTGAATTTTTTTTAGCCCCGTTAACCATTGCATTGCACTGCACTGCACTGCATCGGTTAAGTTAAATGAGACTAGTGCCTATTAAATTTAGCTTTAATTTAAGTGTCATGTCATTGGAATGTTTCAATTGTTGTTCTTACTAGTTAGTAAGTTAGTTTGTACCATTTATGAGTCAATAGATAAAAAAATAGTTGGTATCTTTCAAAATATGTGCTCGGTAATAATTTTTCGAGTAGGTAAGTATTTCAACGAAGTTTGATAGGCACCTTTCCGTCTCTTAAAATGTTGAATGGATGCTCATCTCATCTCCTTTTCTTTCTCGAATTGGATTATGGGAACTGTCAAACAGATAGACGTTGGTTCGTTCGTCTCGTTCATTTTTGCCAATCATGCTGATTTAGCAGAATACTCGTCAGTATCTCATTACAGTGCACTTAGAGAAACTAACTGAAGGTACATAATGCCGTGTTGATGATAAAGATGTCGGTCGATTTGGAATGCATGAGAAACCTTGGCCTTTTACGTAGATACTGGCTACATATAGAAATATAGAAGATACTGCCTTATAGTTATAGTTATAGTTAGTAGTGTGGTTTTACTGACGGTCTCGACAGTTTTGGTGCATCGAGTTAGTTAGCTGGTCTCTAAAAATAATAATTACCTTCCACCACCATACTACCACTACCCTTCAATTTTCTCCCAATCTATTTACACAACACTCCACTATCTTTGGTACACATAGATAAATAGAATGAGCCTAGAATGGAATGCAAGGTGTATTTAGTAATTAACTCACAACTTTTTGATTATGTACCATTTTTTGTTTGGCTGTGTGTTTTTTTTTGCAGCTCTTTGCTTTGCCTTAGGGTCGTAAACCTATATTTGGAACCAGCTAGAGTCGAGTAAATCAAGAAGTAAATCATTAGGTGGGTATATTTTTCAATATTAATTTTTTTAATATGTTAACCCTTTCGAAAGGGTAGTATATCTAGATTTATATTTTATACTTTTTTTCAAAATGAGAATTTCAAATTTCGGATTTTTTAACATTTTTAAATGCGTTTGTTACTGGTTTTAAACGTTTTTTAAAATAGTGCTTTTAGTTTCGAATGAATTTGTAAACGTTGGTTTTTAGGTTTGAGTTGTTTGTGTGGTTTTAAAATGTTGATTTCTAGTTTCAAATGTTTTTAAAACTAGAAATGGACTTCTAGTTTTGACGTTTTTTGAAAACGATAATTTCTAGCTTTTGGACCGTTTTGAAAAAGTGTTATTTTACTAGTTTTGACCGTTTTGAAACAGTGTTATTTACTAGTTTTGACCGTTTTGAAAAAGTCTTATTTACTATTTTTGACCATTTTTGAAAACACTAATTTCTAGTTTTGACCTTTTTTGAAAACACTAATTTCTTATTTTGACGTGTTTTAAAAACACTAATTTCTAGTTTAGACTTTTTTCAAAACATTAATTTCTAGTTTTGACCTTTTTTAAAAACACTATTTTCTACTTTTTACCTTTTCAAAAACACTAATTTTTAGTTTTGACCTTGTTTGAAAAGTGAATTTGTAGAGTAAAACTTTTCCAAAGCGCTCTCTCCATGTTTTCCCAGTTCCTAATAGGTTAACCTAATGCACTGCTTTAGCAATAATGTAATACTCTCTGACTAATGTTTTTTCTTTTACTTTTTTTTAGATCATTTCCCTGGAAGCAGTATGGCACTGCTGAATAATGAATGATGCCTGTAATGGCATTTAAAGCTAAGTGTAAAGCTCACCAGTCAGCCAATTAGTTTTTTTATGGATTACCTGCGTCCCAACTCCAACCAACTACATTCAACGAGCGAGCTAAATACATTGCTTGGGACCGCTTGGGTGAGAAGTTGTAAAGTGAATTAAAAATTGTACAAAAGTAGGCATCGGCCAAAGGCATCGGTATTTAGCTTATAGGTAATAGGTATAGTAATAGTGTTTTGATATATAGTATGTATACACAATGGGACAGATTCGCCTTCTACACAGCTTCCCAGAGTTAAAGCATCTCATCTCTAGGGATGCGGATGACGGATAATACCTCTCAAGTTTGAACGTTTCAAGTAGATAATTTTGCATGTGAATAAGCGATGCGGTGTGGTGCTCTATTAGGAAAACTTTTCGTTTTTTTTCTTCTTCTGGTTCTTCGTCTTCTTTTGGTGCCTTGAAAGTGCCACTGGCTATGGGTTAGGTGAACACTGAGCAGAATACACTGGCGACCGTGTCTCTTTATCCTTCGCAACGTATCTATCTATACTATAGATAGAACGTAAGTGCATGCACACTCTTTTATTCCCATTCTTTACCCTCACCGTCACCGTCACCGTTTCATCTCTCATTCGTCATTCCAACCAACAACCAAGATTTAGATTGCAGAGTGAGTGAGTGTGTGTGTGCCTATAGCTATGTATCTATACTTATACCTGCCCAGGCTTTGAAATATAAATGAGGCCGGTGACAATGACCGACCGACCGACAGACAGACAGACCAACAACATCACATCTTCTTGTTGCCCATTATTGTCCAACAATGCAAAGAAGACGAAGATGCGATTGCTATGGCTCATTCCTATGTCTTGGATTTGCTTGGGCTTACATATTTTTGCCACACAGATAGACGGAAGGACGGACGGACGGACAGACACAAGTGCTGTAGATTTTGATTTGAATTTCTTCATCTTGGCTGGCATTTGGCTTGACGTTGGAATTTGAATTGAATGAGACGCATATAAATGTGCATCTGTCAAGTCAATGTCAGTGGAACATGTATTTGGAATTAACCCATTCCCAACTACCATGTAAAGAATTGCCTTAGAAAAGTGCTTTTTGCTGTAGAAATTCACTTTTTTAAAAGGATCAAAACTAGAAATAACATTTTCAGAAACATTCGAATCCAGAAGATAAGACTTTCAAAGGGATCAAAATTAGAAATTAACGTTTTCAAAAAGGTCAAAACAAGAAAGTGTTTTCAAAGAAGGTTCAAACTAGATATTATGAGCATTTTCAAAAAAGGTCAAAACAAGAAATTAACATTTTGAAAAGGGTTAAAACATTAAATTCACACTTTCAAAAAGGTCAAAACAAGAAATTAGCATTTTCAAAAAGATGTAAAGCAAGAAATAAACACTTTCAAATACATCAAAACTAGTAATTAACGTTTTCAAAAGGTTCAAAACAAGAATTGAACACTTTTAAAACTATGTGAAACTGGATATACCACCGTTTCGAAATGGGTAATGCAACTAATTTGTTTAGGTTTTTACCTTTTCACCAAATTTTGGTTGTTTGGGCTGTAGGTACTTAAATAGCACCAGCGGAACCACCCACAAATATTCTAGTTTCGTAACCTTCGATTTAAAAATGTTAAGTGCAACTAAAATATTTAAGACGGCTGCGCTGTACAGCAGAAAGTGTACGGTACATCCATACGAATGCAAATGGCGCGTTTTGCAATATAATTACCAAGAATTAGAAATTAGGCTTTTACAGGTTGAATTATAAAATCTCTTGAGGCAACAATTAATTACGCTTGTTGACTGTATAAAAATGTATAAAAGCACCTGGGCATGTTTGATGTTTCAAGATTAAAAAGCTTGCCTAATTATTCTGCGTAGGAAAAGGGACGGACGTAACCCACCTACTTTTTTTTGGGTACATTTTTATATAATGTGTCGCCAGTGAGGCTGCAAAGTGTCCAAGTCCAGTAAACGGACAAGGACCGTATTGACTTGGCACAATTTGCAGTTGCGCCCACGATTTTTTTTGCATTGCAGATTGCATTGCATCGTAATTTGTACTGTAATGCATTGCATTGTATGCTAATTCTATCCTCGTATTAATCTCTACTAGCCAGGTGGCATGGCTATAAAAATTGCACATAAAGTTACGCTTAAAGGTTCTATTATTGTTGGTTGCTATGGCTATAAGTACTGTAGATAGTTTAGGAGCAAAAGTGTGTATCTACATGGAATTTGAATTTGAGTCAAACTCTGGCAATGACAGCGATTAAGACTCACATCCTGGTCGCCTGTCTTTTATTCTAGCTACACGGTTATGACGCTTAATTACAGGTGAGGACAGAGCGTCTTAGCATGCACATGTGTACATGTGTGTGGAGGGCTTTTTTGCATATATTTCTATAAAAATATATATTTCTATATATATAGGCAAATGTAGGGTATGTTGTTGATATTTTTTGTGTGTCCTCAGTCGTAAGGATGAGATGAGTGAAGCAATGAAGCAGAGCTAAGTGGAGGTATTTTATAATAGGGACAGCCAAATGAGATTTGGAACACCGTATAGAAGCACACGGTGTGCTGAAATATAGCTATACCTATATATATATAGAGCTGAGCTATACTGTGCTATATCTATATAGTGAGCCCTTTGCTGTCTTTTTGCCTTTTTGCCTTATGTGCCTTCTTGGCTTCATTTTCATTCATAAGCTAGCGTATAACATAACTGTTGCCTGTAAAAAGAAAAAAAGTTTGGCTTCAACGAAATGTCCAACGTTGAACGTTGCGTTGACAGATAGCAACGGTGGTAATTTATTTTAGTTGACGTTTTTTTCTTCATATTTTAGCCTCTCAGCGCTCGGGTAGAAAATTAGAAAATTAGTCAATAATTAGAAAACATCTGCAATTTATTGTTAATCTTTTCGAAACGGGAATGTATCTAGTTTTGTATCTTTTTCAGAATGGGAATTAAGAATTGTAACTTTTTTGAGAGTGTTAGTTACTGGTGTTGAATGGTTTTGAAAATGGTGGTTTCTAGTTTTTTGTGTTTTTGAAAATTGGTTTTTAGTTTTGAATGTTTTTGAAAACGTTAATTTCTAGTTTTGAGTTTAAACCTTTTTGAAAAAATTAGTTACTGTATGTTTTATCCTTTTTTGAAAACGTTAATTTCTACTTTTCAATGTTTGTCAAAATGTAGATTTGTTTTGAGTTAAGACGGTTTTGAAAAAATGGATTTACGGCGTTTTATTCATTTTTGAAAATGTTAATTTCTCGTTTTGACCTTTTTTGAAAACGGTAATTGCTCATTTTGACCTTTTTTGAAAACTTTAATATCTAGTTTTGACCTTTTTTGAAAAGTTAATTTGTAGAACTAACACTTTTGCCAAGTATTCTCCCCATTGTTTCACAATTTAAAATAGATGAATCTATGTTTTGTTATCAAAAGCTGTCGCTGTCTTTAAGATTAAACCTATAAGTGCATTTTATTTCCATTTTTTCCAAAAATCTTAGATTCTTTGGAAACTGCAATGGAACAGCCCAGCTCGTCGTCTTCTTTTGAAAACTTAATCTTAGTTTGGAATTTGTAAAATTCAAACCCTTATGAGAAAAGCATCTTTGCTTTTAAGCAGAGAAGCCGATCGCTGATCACCTTCTGTAGAAGATTGTTGAGTGTCCTGGTTTTTTATCTTATTTTTTTACAACATTTTTTTTTCTTTCGTAGCTTAACACAGACAGAACATTAACATTCACATGACATGACATGTAGAGCATTGAAGCATCACCGCAGTGGCATGAAGTGAGATATATTTGTGTGTGTGTGTGTGTTATGATTGTTAGTCCATTGTTACAATCCTCATTGCATTGTTGTGTTTTGTTATGCGGAAGATTTGCGATGAATGACTCACTTAAACACATTCCCTATACACGTTTATTCTTTATTTTTTTTTTACAGAATCAGATTCTACTTACTATTACGCGTACGCATCTTCTCCACCGTCCATCTACCTAATAATCCATTTTGGTACGCTTATAAATATCTAGTGTTATAAAACTTGTATACGTATATCTATAGATCCTTTTATTACCTATATCCAAAACATAATATTTATATATATAACAAAATTTTATAACAATTTTGTTCAGTCTCAAGTTATTAGGCAGCTAGGCGCTTCTTCAGATAAATTCTAATTTACAATTTACAATTGCAATTTGTCAGATTTTTTCTAATTTTTTTTTCTATACAGTACTCAGTGGGCAGTGATCGGTGGTCGGTGATGTAGTTTACAATAGACGGATAAACACAAGTTTTTTTGCGTTTAATTATTAATTATATAAAAAATATATAGGTAAATCAGCTATAGTGCCCAGGTATGTGTTTATATAGGTATATATATAGCGTATTACTATACCAGTATATAGGGTAACGGTATATATGGGTATATAGATCGTTCCTTAATTATATATACCAAGCACAGCCGTAATTTTTGCTTCATGCTTTAAAGCACTCACTCACTCATTCACTCGGTAGTAACTTAACTTATTAGTATTAGCTCGTCATATCTCATGCACTTATGACGGGTTGGAAGGTGGTGCTTTAATTAAAGGTGCCGTATGCTATGTGGCTCTTCACACTCTGCTGTTTATTGCGTGTGATTTTATGACTTTGCTTAGGTATTCTTGATTGTTAGTTACTGACGGACTGTGCTGGCTTCAGCCAACTTATTTAGTTTTGTATTTTGAAGTTAGCTGGGTGATCTATTCTGTAGGGGACTATATATAAATAGTACTAGTAGCCCATAAACCAACGAGGCCAAAAAGGCATTGTTGAGAAATATTTTCAAGTTTTAAATGAAATATATTATTGTCTATCTAATGGATGTACCCATGCCATTAAGTTGTTTAGTGTTTGTATTGTACTACAGCAATTTAAAAAACGGTCAAAACATGAAATCATCATTTTCAAAAAACGATAATACAGGTATTCAATCTATGAAAAACGGTCAAAACAAGAAATTTCCATTTTTCTACAAGGTCAAAACAAGAAATTAACATTTTTCTAAAAGGTCAAAACAAGAAATTAACATTTTTCTAAAAGGTCAAAACAAGAAATTAACATTTTCAAAAAGGTCAGTACAAGAAATTCACACTTTCAAAAAGATCAAAACAAGGAATGATCATTTTCAAAACGGTGAAAACAACAAATTAACATTTTCAAAAAGGGCAAAACTAGAAATTAACATTTTTCTAAAAGGTCAAAACAAGAAATTAACATTTTTCTAAAAGGTCAAAACAAGAAATTAATATTTTTCCAAAAAGGTCAAAACAAGAAATTAACACTTTTAAAAAGATCAAAACAAGAAATTAACATTTTCAAAAATGTCAAAACAAGAAATTAGGATTCTCAAAAAGGTCAAAACAAGAAATTATTCAATCTATGAAAAACGGTCAAAACAAGAGATTTACATTTTTCTTAAAGGTCAAAACTAGAAACCAACATTTTCAAAAAGAAAAGCTTGTAAATAAAACTCAAAAATGTCAAGTGTCAGAGCAAGAAATTAGAATTTTTAAAAGCACGGAACCCATGCAAGAAATCTACTGAACTTAGATGTATTGCAGTAAAGTTTATTATAAAAGAACAAGCGGCGTGAAGCGTACGAATTTTAAAAGATACTTGTTACCTTACCATCCATTGACACTTATTAAAGATGTATGTAAATATGATGATAGTTAGTAATGCCTATTTAGAACTAGGAAACCATTGAAAGAATGCTTGAAAAAGTGTTTATTCTACAAACTATGCTTTTCTAAGTGGTCAGTAATTAGCATTTTTAAAAAGATCAAAACTAAAAATTAACATTTTCAGAAAGATCAAAGCAAGATTTGACGTTTTTAAAGATATTAAAAGCTAGTAACAATTAACACTTTTAGGAAGGCCAAAACTAGAAATTACCATTTTCAAAGAGGTCAAAACTAGAAATCATCGTTTTTAAAAAATATCAAATCTATTTAAACCTTCAAAAAAGGTTAAAACAAGAAATTAACGTTTTTAAAAATATTAAAAACTGTATATTTTGTATAAAACTGGAAAAGATCAAAGCAAACAGTTATCAATTTTAAAAGCAATGTATCCAAATGTAACGTCTACAATAGCTACTGTTTATCGCAATAATATTATTTATTATAGTGGAACAAGCGGCGTGAAGCTGACGCATATAAAAGGCACCTTTTAACATCTATTTATGGTGATTGAAGATGAAGCGTAAATATGATAATAATTTGTTAACTTTTTCAGAATGGCCAACATTTAGTTATTAGCATTTTCTAAAAGATCAAATCTAGAAATTATCATTTTCAAAAAGTTCAAAACTAGAAATTACCACTTTTCAAAAAGGTCGAAAGAAGAATCAACGTTTTCAGAGACACTCAAAACTAGCAACTAACACTTTCAACAAGGCCAAAAACTAGAAATTTCCATTTTCAAAGCGGTCAAAAATAAAAATCATCACTTTTAAAAACACCCAAAACTAAAAATTGACACCTTTAAAAAGGTCAAAACAAGAGTCAACGTTTTCAAACACATTCCAAACTACTAACTAACACTTTTAAGAAGGCCAAAAACTAAAAATTACCATTTTCAAAGGGGTCAAAAATAGAAATCACTACTTTTAAAAACCCTCAAAACTAGGAATTAATACTTTCTAAAACCAAGGTCAAAACTACAATTTAACATTTTTAAAACGTTGTAAAACTACAGTTTTATATACTGATACTAAAGGCTAAAGGCTAAAGAAATACCTAATTATCCCATTTATCCAAATTGATTAGAAACATCCATGGAATGAGGGTATCTAATTGGGAATTTAGCTAATTATTAGCTACTCACTCAAAGCCCTCCTATCATACGACGTATCTTCTCATTGTTTCCCCTAGCATCAAGTATTAGTATGCAAAACATACACACACACACACAAAAAAAACAAACAATTAATTTGTAGGATGGTCCAAGTCCTTAGTACAGGATTATTATAATGCTATCATTATCACTATCACTATCGCAATGCTGGTTATAGGTGACTGGATGACACCGCACATTTTTCTGATTTTGACTTTTGAATAAATGAGCTGAAACAATTAAATAGAACGACGGTGACAGATTCAACTGTGCCTCTACTGCACCTTCTTCATCTTCATCCTTAATTTGTTTCTTCCATTGTTGCCCCCATGGATGTTAAATTATGGACCTACATTTACATTTTTATAATAATCATTTCCATCCATTCTTTTCCCATCATCTCTGTAGCCTGCTAATTATTCTGGTACAGGGTGGCCAAATATTTAATCTCTTCATCTTTTTTTCTGTTGGATGAGGGCTATTGACCGTCGATCTGTGAGACCTATTTATAGAATTTATTTATTTTTTTTATTTATTTGTGATTAACTTTGTCGGCTCTATTTATACATTTTATTTTTATTTTTATTGCGTATTTGTTTGTGCTGTTTGTAGTTGTAGTTTTGCTTCAACTGGCAACAGAGAAAGTAAAAAGATCAAATAATAATTATCTGGAGATTCAGTCTACACTGCTTTTTGTTTGTTTGTTTTTGAGCTCATTTTATTTCACAGATTTATTTCGACGACGCCACGCAATGAGATGATCGAGATTCGATGGGCTCTTTATTGTTGTAATAATAATAATAAAAAAAATGAAATAGTTTGTAGACGATTAACCTTGAACTTGAGTAAGCAATTGTGGTAGTAACTAGTAACAGTATGGTTGTATTGCTATTTGTATTACAATATAATTTAACCTACATTTCCCTTGCAGTTTCTCAATGTAATCTCTTCACTGTCTGTCTGCTCTGATTTTTGAATTGATCTTTAGCTGTCTAAAAGCAATGTGTTAGTTGTGAGTGAGAAGCTAATAGATTTTTAATGGATTTCCCTACATTTTAATAGTGAATTGGGCTAAAAGCCCAATAAGCGTAGGTATATAACTAACATTTTTTTATTATGATTATTGCTGTAAAGCTCCTGTAACTTTCTCCTGTAGTAGATTGAATCAGCTCCCAGCATACAAAATATTGCTGCCTATCTATTAACCTTTTCGAAACGGTAATATATTCAGTTTTACAACTCTCTGCAAATGCTAATTTCTTGTTTTGACCTTTTTAAAAAGTGTAAATTACTACTTTTGACCCTTTTTAAAACGCTAATTTCTTGTTTTTGACCTTTTTAAAAAGTGTAAATTACTACTTTTGACCCTTTTGAAAACGGCAATTTCTTGTTTTTGAACTTTTTAATAAGTGTAAATTACTAGTTTTAACCTTTTTGAACAAGTTACAAGTTTATTGTAGAATAAACACTTTTGTAAAGAACTCTTTCTATTGGTTGATGGCTTATTGCAGTTCCGAATAGGTTAAGCGTAGTAATTATAATTAATTACAACTATTTAATGGATTGGATTTAAATTTGAGCACATGCAATTCAGTCTGTCAGTTTGTGCTGTACTTAATAATTACTTGTAAACTCATTCATTTTTCTTTCTTCCGATTTATAATTTAGGTCAAAATAATAATGGCAAGAAAAAACTAATGGTATTTATTTATTTATTTACCCTGCTATCAAAGCTCGAAAGTCTTTCACATTTTGAAGAAGATGAAGAAGAAGTTGAAAAAGATGAAGATGTTGAAGGTCAAGTCAAGTGCAGGTATAATTTGTGGGCAGATTGGCTCGCATAGGGCAATGCAAGCGTTTGAGCTTAATAGATAAATAAAATATAAAATAAAATTTAAGTGCTCTATATTAAACTTTGCCTATATATAAGTATATGGTGCTGCTATATAGTTATGGGTATGCTATATAGTTCAATTTTCTCCCACGGGCCATGGGGTAAAAAAAGGGAATTTTGAATTGTCTTTGCCATTGCATTGCCATTGCCAGCATATGTAATATAATATACAGAGCAGTATAGAAAGAATGGAGGGGATTTTGTATTTTGTTTCGTCTTCTTTCTTATAGGAATGATTTAAAAGCCATGGGACCAAGTAGTGCATGCTGTGAGACAGAGGATACAAAAGGTCCACAGGATGATGGATGAACAAATAAGCGTGTAAAGCCCTATCTGTCTTTTCTCATCTTCCAATTACGACTGAGAGCATACTTATACCTTACATACCTATATAGCCTCACAATCAGTTACTTATACTACTTATATAATTAGCAAAAAAATCTGATATAAAAAGCAACAGATTATATTATAACTATTACCTATAGCCTATAGGTATAATACACCCAACGCTTATTTTGTATCTAGATTATTTGCAAGCATTTTGCTAGCATTTAGGAGCTGGCCATAAATGAAGTACATAATGGAAAGCAAACTCCTTTTCGTTCAACTCTTGGCATTGGGTCAATCGAGACGTTAAATAAAAAAGGCAACACATGGCCATCTTGCATTACACCACGTTCAAACTTTATAATTCCATTTTTACCCTGCATTGCATTGTGTTGAATCCAATGAATTTACCAGCATTCAGTTTACAGATTAAATGAAAATGTATTCCCGTTTGGAACTGCCAAATTTAAAAATATGAAAAGCTTGTAAATATAACTTCAAAATGTAATATGTAAGAGCCACAAAATAACATTTTCAAAACCACTGAAACCCTACAAGATTTCAAATCAACTTTATCATATTTTAGTAAAGTTTAATATAAAAGATCAAGCGGCGTGAAGCGCACGAATTTTAAAAGGCACTATTTAACGTCCAATAATGCTGATTAACGATGGGTCTAAATATACAATGTTAGTTTGTTGGGGCTATTTGGAGCTAGGAAACCATTAAAAGAATGCTTTAAAAGGTGTTTCTTCTACAAACAAACTTTATTTAATAATTAGGATTTTCAAAAAGGTCAAAACTAGAAAGTAACATTTTCAAAAAAATCAAAGCACGGAATTAACCCCTTTTAAATGGTCAAAACAAGAGTTAATACATTTTCAAAGGCATTCTAGACCACGAAGTAACACTTTTAGGGATGCCAAAAACTAGAAATTACCACGCTCAAAGAGGTCAAAACTAGAAATCATCATTTTCAAAAAATATCAAATCTGAAGAAAAAACTTTAAAAAAGGGTAAAACAAGAAATTAAAATTTTCAAAAAATATCAAAAACTCTATAAAATGTATAACACTCAAAAAAGTCAAAGCAAATAGTTTAACCAACGTATCTATTGTTGAAGTGCAATAGATCTGAACATGCAAAATAGAACAAACGGCGTGAAGCGTACGCATTTAAAAGGCACTTTTTACCATCTAATGCTGATTGAATATGTGATGATAATATGATGATACATTGTTTCTACTAATTTCAAAAAGAACCGCAACTATGAATTGATATTTTTAAAAAGGTGTAAAACACGAAATTAGCACTTTCAAAAGCGTGTAAAACAAGAAATTACCACTTTCAAAAACGTGTAAAACAAGAAATTAGCACTTTCAAAAGCGTGTAAAACAATAAATTACCAGTTTCAAAATGTGTTTAACTAGAAATCAAAACTTTTTGAAACTGAAAAAAACCAAAAATCACTATTTTCAAAACGGCACAAAACTATAAATTAACACTTTAATTCCAGTGTTAATAAGGTGTAAAACCAGAAACCAAGAGGGACGGGTGGTCCAGTGGTGGTAACACTGGACTAGAGCGACAGTGGGGATATGGTTCACTCCATGTCTGGTCG
>JAQFZC010003686.1:0-18080 GCA_034695205.1 Dicyrtoma fusca | reverse complement strand
CTTCCTTCCCTCAGCCCAAGAATCTCTCGTAATCCCAAGACCTGAAACTTAACTCTTATAAACTTATAAATTATAATCTCTTATTTAGTACCAAGTAAATTCCATGGACATTTTAACTGGTAACGAGTAACTTCTTCATGTAATCATTAATAGGAATCAATCAATCATAATAGGGAGAAGCTTAGGCTGGATTTTGTGTGTGTGTGTGTGTGTTTGTTATCTGTGGCACTCCGCTGCCAGAGTCCATCAACAGAGCTTTAAAACAATCGCCACCACCACCCCCCATATGCATCTCGTGCCTTCATTTTTCTCCTTCCTAAAGATTACTTGGATGATATCATTCTTCCCTATAATGTAGTTACCTATAACTTTATGTACTCGCTTATTTCCCAGTCCTCTTCTAATTACCACATGTCACATTTATCTGTGGAGGTTGACTTGGTTGCTTCAGTTTAGAGAATGAGCATGATATGAACATAGTGGACGTAAGGACTCAGGTATCAGCTGTGCTATTGCTATTGCTTATTGATGTTATATAGGAAGTAGGTACCTATGTATGTATCTGAGGTAACTGTTGTGTGTCTGCATTTGATAGAATTATAGGAAGTATATAGTTTGTGGTAGGATTGTATGGATATCGATATCGATATATCTATCGATAGTCCGCCAAAAATCCAAAGTCGTCTCTAATCACCCTCTTTACAGGGTTTTTGTTCTCCAGTTTGGTGTGTGTGTGTGTGTGTGTGTTGTTCTGTGGTGTACGATGAGTCTGAAATTCTCACTGCTTGTACTGGATGCATTGTGGGTATTGTGTGATATTGTTAAAGACTGTAGCTTCCTTCCACTGTTCTCCTGTCCGTCAGCTCTCGAGCGACTGTCAGTTCTACTTTGTTCGAAATAATCAACGTGACCGTTTGAAATGACCAGTCATTTTACATGTTTGCTCCTTACTGCTTCCTCCTTATCTCTGCTAGACACAAACTGGCTCGACTCAGTTGGTCGTCTTCAACAAGATTTCTATCAGAATTGATGGGAGATGATGAGAGACGAATTCACTGCGAAATATAGTATCTTCTCTCTCCCTCGTTAAACATACATATAATTATATATTTATTTATTACAGAGCTTCTTTTTTTTTCCAGCTTTGGCATTCACAGGGAAGAATGTTCTGTGTAGGTAGGTGGGTGCACTGGGGGGAGATATACAGAGCTATGAGTCTAGCCCATATATATATACATATATATGCGTTCAGTTAAACTTAATCGCGAGAAAAAATGTGTACATGTACATGCTAAACAGACATAGCAATTAGATAGAGAACGATAATACTATATTATAATATGTAAAATATGACTTGAACTACAGTATAGCAAATTCATCGGCTCATTATACATGATATGATAAGAGCTCAACCTTTTATTGCTACTTACTTTACTACTTTTTTTCCCTTCATAATCTTATCAAAGAAGTAGCCAATAATTCTTGTCCGTATGTATGTTCCCACTCAAGTATCTCTCTTTTATTTATTCTCAGTTTTAGTTTAATGTTTATTGACTTCTCCTGAAAATTAAGCATTTTTAAATGTTTTCAACTTTTTCCTACACTCAGTCACTGTTCAAATTATGCACGACTCCTGGAGTAGTGGACAGGGACTGAGACCAACAGACGGAGATAGTCACAATGTAGCCAAAGTATTCTATACATTTCCTACATACCTACTATATGTATATGAATAGTCACTAATGCAAGTAGTTTAACCACCTGCATTGGACATATCCGAGTACACTGCAGAAGTTTAGCCTAATTATAAAGCCGGAGATATATACATATGTATTATGTTCACTCCACCATTTACCAGAATGACCAGACGAATGAAAGAATTTTCAAGTAATTCGCTATCGTTTAGATAGTAACTATTTTAAATTTGACTATTACAGCAAGGCGCAAACTCTAATGGTGATTATTTACTTTTATTTTATCGCTTTACGATTTTAATAGGTAATATAAGTTTGCAAAATGATTGGTTGGCAATAATAAAATCACTTACTGATAGTACTCATGTTATGCAGGCAGACTAACACGACCCTACTACCTCTAATAACTTATCCTGTAGTACATAATCATAGAGATAAAGTGTAAAATTTTTAACCATGAATCAAGGAGTCTCATTGAATAGAAACTTCTTTCCTCAACCCATAGGAAATTAATGCCCCAAACGAACGAACAAATCCCTTTGCTACAAGTCGCTCTGTAATACCAAAGTAATTTAATCAATTAAATTCGTTATTGGTTTGTCTCACCCAGGCATGTCAGGATTTATGACAGATAATACTGGATCTTCACAAATGAGAGATCCACCCATTCAATGGGTGCCTGTCTGTATTTTATGGATATTTCTGTTGTTAAACTTTACATTGTTGCCTATATTCTTACATCCTTGAGGGAAATGTTGGCAAAATCTTCCTGAAGCCTTATTCTTACATGTAAAATTTACCTCCGAAAGAATGCATTTATACTACATATATACTTACTACTAAATACCTGCATATTTAACACTTCGTTCGTGAACATCTTGCAGATTTAAGAAAAACGCAAGTATAATATACAGTTTTATTATCTACCGGTTGATTTTTAATTTACTTCCAGGGACAGAAGTAGTCGTGGGGCTCAAATAGTTACGATGGTTTCTTGTATGAGGAATGTGCACGACGTATGTATTTTGACTAATTTCTGTAGGATTTCTAGTCTGTTTAATTTTTATGTTCATAGGGGTTGGTAAATATTATTACTGGCGACTGGCTACATTTTTCGGGGCATCAAATCAGTGAACAGTGAAATAGCAAAAGCAAGCAATTTTAGTGAAACTACAGGCCTTCTTGTTCGACGCATTACATTTAACGATTTTTCGGACCCAAAGGTATTTCATTCAAACTCGTCCCGGTAAAAAGTCATCCAGCAAGAACAAGTCTAAGAATAAATAAGTTGTATTTCAGAATTTTACATACTGTTTGACATGGAACTTGAGGGGTTGTTGTGTACGTACAGATGAAAGAGGTTAGGTCTTGGGATAATGAATGACAGAGGAGGGAAGGTTGGTAGTTGGTAGAAGGACGACGGAAGAAAGACGACGATGGCTTGATAGTAGTGGAAGCTCATGTAAAATTCAAGTGTGCACTCACCGACTTTTTCATTGATCCCTTCAAATCTGAGAAGGATGATCGGATGATGGGATGATGTGATATGTGGAGGAGAAACCCATGGAAACGAGTGTGTGTACCGTGTGGCATGGAATGGAGTGAGAGGATTTAGTAATCAAAAAAGTGCCAATATGCAAAGAGTGGCCGGGGACTGGCGGAGATGCGAGTGAAGGAAGGAGATAGGAAGAAGGAAGGAGGAAAAAGAGACTTGGATTGAAGAAAGATGCGAGAGTTGAGAAGCTGTCATCATTTGGGTAATGATGATGGCACATACAAGGGTCTCCGCGGTGCATTTGTCTTGGTCGGCTTCCAACAGAGACCGAACCGCCACTCCCTTACACGGACACCATTTCTTCGTTTCTCAATGAAAAACGGACAGCGTAGCCAACAAGAATAAAATTTCGATTCCATTCAGACTTGACTGATTTACATATCTTGGTGTTGGGCTTTGAGTTGCATTTACCCCCACATTGGCCACAGTCTCCAGACCTGTTTCATGCCCTTACATACTCACATTTACACAGCCACGGTCTCCCGTCCTTTGCCCACACTCTGTCTGCGTCCGCATCCACACAAACAAACCGATGATAGTCATCCAAACTATCTTTCCAAATTATACTCCAACTAATTTTCAGCTATACTCAAGAATCCCTCCATTTCCATTCCACTCAACTTGAATGCGGAGCAGAGGATTTTTATGTCAAGTCAACGAGACCAAGACCAAGAGTCAAGAGATGAAAGTACAAATGCTGTATAATTATATATTTTACAGGTGAGTACCTACGACGATGCGCCGGGTTGACTTTACTACCACATATAGCTAAGGATTTGTCCGTCCCGTTATCTATGTAGATGTGGCTTTATATATTTATGTGAGTTTTCGACTGTAGAGAAGAATGTGAAAAATCTGTGACTGTACTTTGTTCATATATTTTCTTATCAATTTTATGGATACACGAACTTTTTAGTAACTTTTAAGCTTACACAGGTATTCACCTCCATCTACACTCATACGTCCACACATCCATTCCATCAAAAAAGCGTCCAAGTCCCAATACAATAGAATATGTAGTGTCTGGATTTTTTTCTTCACAGAGTTGAATCCGAAATTTATCGTGTGAAGTTTATGAAAAAACGAGACCGTTGACCGTTTTTACATGCTCCTAAATAAATGACAAACAATGACATGATGGGAGACATCATCGAGCGGAGTTGATGACCGTGACAGTGCACAGTGGATCCTCAATGTGACCACAATCAATTTGGATCCTTCGTGGCTATAAAGCACCTGAACTTATGAATAATGTGAAACAATTTATTAAAGATATTTTCACACCAGACAGACATGGCACAAGCTCCTCTCCCGCTTGTCTTACTCCTTTCCTTCTCTTATTTTTGTATTTTGTATCTTTCCGTTTTCGCGTCTGAAGTAAGGTGTACATATTATGATGATCAGTTAAAAAGAATCCAACTGCGAGCAACCTACAAAATGTTAATTTTCCTAAGCCGTTTTTATTGACTGACTCAAAATTTGAGTTCCTCATTTGTTCATCAAAGTAGCGTAATAGTACATCTTACGATTAGTATGTTAATATTTATTATTCTATTTTAGACAAAGTCGTTGCTACATGTAGGTACCCATGCATTTTTTCAGAGTGTAGGTTGTAGGCTTGCAATAATGGTTACTACAGGCACACACGGGAAAAAATGATGTCCCTATGTACACACGTATGTGTAGGTGAAGCGTGCCAGTGAGACTGTGATATTGCTTATTAATTTCAGAACAGATAAGTTTACCCATGTGGTGCAACACAAGGTAGCACAGATACTGAACCCAAATATTTTTGAAACCCCCAGTGCTAAAGTTAATGTGAATGCAAATTTGCGTACTAATACAGTTTGGATGTGGGCATTGGATTAGTACAGAAAGGTCGGAGAAGGGATCCTTTTCCAAAGAGTAATGTGTATGATGTGGGGAGTAAAGAGGAAAGGACGAAAGGAGATTGAAGGGAAGAAGAAGAGTTAGTTTTCTTTTTTATTCTCTCAGTGAGCTCCTCCGATAGCTATCATTACATTAATTCCATATGGCCTGGCGTGTATTATGAAACTGTCAAAACTCATGATTATATTGATGGCATGAAAAAAGTGTGACAACTGATAAATGTGCCAATCGTGGTAGCTTCCAGTGATCAGAGATACCTCTAAGGAATAAGCCAGAAAAAAAAGGATCATCGTCATCATCATATCCTGTAAATGGCATATAACATAATTTCGGTAGGCATATACTCAGTTCTATATGACCCATGGCATTGCTTTGCTTGCTTTGAGTCGGCTGAACAATCTCTCGGCATCTTAAATCCCCAACTATCTTCATATCTCGATCCTCTGACTCTGATTCTTCCATCTCCTCCTCCTCACAGTAGTCAACACTAGTCAAGATTTGGATGGAAACTCCATTAAATCACCTTCCTTCCTCATATGTTCTCCTACCTGGTGCTCCGAAGGAGAGCTAGGCCGGATTAACCTCATCACGAATGAGCGTATGTGTGTGTGTGATCAATATTCAGCTTACATTTCAAACTAACATTTATCTCTTCTCCCCACTTTTTATTTCTCATAAGTTCCATTGAGATTGTCTACCTGTGCGTAGCACATATCACTAGTTACTCTTATCCAGGATTACTCTCCGCTATTACTCTATTATGGGATCCTTTTAAGATAATGTATCATACCTAGCTGCATTACCCATAAGTACCTGCCTGTACCTAGGTATCTCCTATGGAGCGCTGTCTACGATAACTGTCAGTGTAATGGCCACTATGGATCTGTAACAAATATGGTAGGCTACAGGCAGTTCAAAGCGCTTCATTCCTATTTTATACGGGAGAGATAACCTCCCCGTGAACTACCATATAATGTATATTCTGCATATCTACGACTCCTAGTTTGCAGTGCAGTGCAATGTAGTGTCTGTAGTATGTGGACCTCTTGAGTTTTTGAAATAAGGCATGAAGACAGATTGGGAATCTTTCTCGTTCTTTCTTCGTCTGACTGTCATTATCATCTTGTTGCGTGTTTAGCATAATAGTGGTGTGTGGGTCCCCTCATGAATTCTCCATGATCATATCGCGAACGGCAAATCCCTCATAAGGCTATGCATATGCCTATACTGACTCTGCACATAGTCCCAACAGAGTATATGCAGAGGTACCTAGGAACCGTTTGATAAAAATGAAGCCAAAGTCGGAGCTGTCAATCCGTAAGTTTTCTCCGTCGGCTTAACAGAATGTTTTTCACAGGGAGGGAGAGAGAGAGAGAGAGAGAGAGAGAGAGAGAGAGACAGAGCGAGAGTTATAGTTGAAGAGATGGATTGAGCACAACTCAGCCCCGCCGCCCTATTCACATTTGTGTGTGTACACTTGTCCATCTACAAAACTGACGATCTAATCTTGGCTCGAGATCATTGATTACAAGCATGTTTCCCCGCTGGAGCATCACCTGCTTATAACCGACTGGGATCCTATCAAAACTATCAATATATTATTTTCCTTATTGTTATGTAATTATTGACAAACGCAGGCATTCACAACCTCACCGACAGAAGTGGCCAAGGCGCATAAATAAGAAGCACACGGCACGGTTCATAGAAGGGTAGCTCCATAAATTGTAAACTTTGTTGTCGGTCAAAGGCAAACACTTGATGTATGGTCTGTGGCGTTACACGTTTTTGGGGCTAAGATAGACGAGGAGTGAGCTGCTGTACACTCGTCACAAGCTCGTTCGCTCTCTAAGTAAGCTATTATGAATGTATAATGGCGAGCGTTATAGGAGGAAGTTAGGAAGATTGGGAGATTGGGGAGCTTGTCCTTTTAAGTAAAAGTGGAGCTATTGATTTCATTACCTGCCGTGAGTTGGGAATGACAGACTTGAGACAGATCCCTGGAGTTGTCGGGAGGACGGCGGACGATCCGTTGCTATTGAGCTGTGATACGGAGTTTGAGGAAATGTATTTTTTGTCACTCCTTCTGTGTCTCATCTGATGGTTGGCCTGTGATGCCCGCTCCCGCTGCCGTCCGCGATTACATGGAGAGATTTTTATTTTGGCTGCGATGTGACTGACGGAATGACGACATTATCGATTTCCATTGAGATAATAAAAATGTGATGATGTTTTGTTCGTTGGAGACTTAAAGTTGGTATTTATCTTTTGGATGAGATAGAGTTTTGAGCTTACAAGCAATAACTCGCCAGTGATACGTTACTGACTTAAGTAATAATGCACTGGCATCATCATCAACTACTAGAACAACCAGCACCACAAGACCATCTGGCCCTGGACAGTGTCACCCAGCAGCAGAAGACGAAGAAGAAGAAGAAGAAGAAGAAGAAGAGAGAGAGAGGAAGATTTAACTGAAAATAACTCTGTGCATGTCCACCTTGAGTCCTGACGACAGAAAGCAATGAGTAAGTAGTCTAGGTTGCGTCTCTGTGGGCTCACTTACCCATCAGCCATCAGCTTGTGTGTGTGTTTGGATTTGTAGGTATTGATTACGTAGCCCTATATAGATAAAACTAACGTACAGATGACAAGTTATGCAAGGATATAAAATATAAGGCAGAAGGACTTGAAAGCTTAATGGATCCCTAATGATATCTAAGAGACAATCCTTTTCTTTAATTGTCGCATTCGTTTCGGACAAGAAGCGTACCCACTGAGAGACACGGAGATGATGGGAAAAGGTTGTAATGTCTTTTACTTGATGGACACCATGGCGACGATGGGTCTGCGTCTCTTTCCAACTAAAGTATCTATTGACTTTTTTTTTATTCACTTCAAAAAGGAAATCTGGCCTAGACTCCGTCTCTCCGTCCTCGTCGCTCTCCGACTCTTTTCTTTTTTCTCCCTCGACTCTAAACTTTTACTCTTGATTCCGTCATTCCGTCCAGTCTTGAGCTCAAATAGGAAATGTATAGAGAGACAGACTCCACTGGCAGCCAGCTCTCAACCACCACCGATCAGACATCAAAGTTGTCTTGACTGGAATTGAATTGACTTGAGTGCGGACACTGGAGCGGAGCATTTGGGGATGAGCATGATTCCAGTCAACTTTTGTACAGATACACGTATCTTCGGACGTTGGTTGCGTCGTCTAATCTGGAAAGTGTAGTGGTTGCAGTGTGCATGTGGAGGATAGCGATGGTGTTCGTGGTTAGACTCAAATCCCCTTTTTTAACTGATCCATAATTCAACGCTTAGAGATAAAGACTTGAGGACAAGAAGTCGGAGCAACTTGTAGGGTCGGTAATTAGAGGAGCATCACCATTAGTTCCCAGCTACTTTCCAGCATTGTGATGACTTCATTATTAACCAAGTTATTACTTTATTGTGTATTTGTAGGCAATACTCCTCCATGCCTTCCCTCTATTCCTTCTTTCTATTCAAATTCAGCTCTCTGCCTCTCCACCAGCCTTAATACTACACACCTTTTCATCAAAATCATCTACTTTTGTACTTAAGTGGGTAGGTTTTTAAGTGCATTTATTGTAAAGCTAATCCCGACGCATCGACATCCACACAAGTTCCAGTTTACCGACTTTGGTCTTGACATACCTTCATTCAATGTCACCTACATTATGGATAAAGTGCTCCAGGAACGAAGGCTGGTGTCTCTTCCTTGTTTAATTGAAGCTAGAATGGATACCGTATTGTTGAAACGGACTACAACTTTTACATAAGTAATTAAGTTGAAAATCCTTTTCAGTTGTAAATAGGCAAAGCACGTTGAGTCTTCCGTCACGCTACGATTGGAAAAAGTCCTGCTTCCACAATTTATGTTACAAAATACATTTAAACTAATAGCATTTATTAGGAAGTTTAAAATTTGCATGCTCAATTACATCGATAACACGAAAAATGAACAAAAAATGTCTTAAAACTCAACTTCCACATTACTGATGGAAAGGACGGCACAGCAAAAGGAGCACGCATTAACATTGTAAATCAATGCTAAAGTTTTTGGAACATGCAGGTATGGTTGTCGCTGTCAATCAAAAGAATTCTAAACGACTCCATTTGTTCATATTCTTACTAATTCAAATACTTCGATCACAATTAAATTGTTATTTAGCAAATAGTTATGTAACTACACGAAAATTACACAGGTACTTTAGTTCCTGTAAAATTTCACTGAAAAAATTCCGAGCGTTCATCATAATTTTAAGTTAAGGAGGCAAACCGTAGGTTTTTGAATCGCCCGATTAGAATATCTACTATACAGTTTAGTGTAGAAGAGCTACGTTGTGACGGATCAGACTACATAATAGACAAAGTTTTGATTCGGACCATGCCATTGAGTTCTTCTGAGTTCCTGCACTACTGAAGTGGCAAAAAAAGAAGAAAGCTAATCGCTTTTCGTTTTCCTACCCAATTAAACTGAGCAATTTGATGTCAGATTATAAAAAATGTGCACAATGTTTTGAAGTAGGCGTATAGAGACGTAAACAAATTAAAGGGGAAGCAATTATTAGCATTTAGGGAAATGTTGGCAGGAATTGTAGGGTAAACGTTAAGGAATTAAAGGCAAAAAAGAAATGTGGATCATGCAGAGATGATGCCTTAAATGCATGTACCTCCATATCGGCATAAGGTACCTAGTAGATACAAGTATATTGTGCTCCGTTGATCTTTACATTTGTCATTTGATCATTTACTCGATTTACTGTTGCTTCTCTACTCACGAGAGCCTTGCCTCTGAATTCGTCGAGGTAATCTTTGTAATTTAATAATTATATTTTGTTGAGGAGACACAGAAACAACTGTTATATCATGACAAGTTGAGCTTCTTAAGTTTATTATATAAATTATAGACATGTGTGTTTCGTAATTGAGCCACGGGCTCTTGTTTTTATACTAAATCCCTTTTCCCAAATGACGATAGCTCCATAGTGAACTCAATGGACCCAAGTATAAGTAACCAAAGAGGGGAAAAAATATAGCTGACGATAAGTCTACAAAAGAGAAGAGATTATTTTATTATCATGTCATGCTATCAAAGCCAAACAGAACAAATACTCATGCATTTAGCAGATTGCTCAAGATAACTACGAGCTGTATGATTTAAATCCGTTAGGTGGATTTTTTTCTTTTGACTTGCGACGACTCCTATCATTTGAGAAAACGACGGCCAACCGGCCAACGAATGATTTCTTCATCACAGTAACACTAAATTAAATTTTATCACTAGACATCATCCAATCGTGGTCAATAGAATTATCATAAGGAGAAAAAGCTTTTAACTTTGTCACTACTAACTAAAAGACTAAACTAGTTCCCCAATTGAACAGGATGGTAGAGAATTATGGTGCCTACTTTAAAGATAGACATGTGTGCTACTCATTGTAATTTTGTTTATGAGCCCGCAAGCTTTGCATAACTCAAGTATGATTCGATTTCAAATGCTATTTTAGTTTGTATGGATTGTGTGGACGCATGTACCCAGTTAATTGTCAACCAGGTCTCATTTTATTTTTCCTCCAAGGATTAAGTTGAGTCGTCTTAAGCCGTCCTCTCAATTCCCTTGTAACGCTTACTAATTTGAATCATGTGGTTTGGGAAGTCGCTTAAATAATCGCATAAAATTATTTTCCTATGAGTCATCCCCATCCATTCCTCTGCCAATAATTGAATCACTTACTTACTAGTTAATACTCATAGAAAATAAAACATTCCAGAAAGTAGTAAATAATTACAGCTCAAAGCACTTGCGTAACACAACCCCAGGGTAGTGTCGCATCTGATACACGTACCAGCTATTCATGGCACAATTTAATAAATATGCAAAATTTCGGTGTGCTATTAATTATTACATGTCACACATGACAAAGTTTCATGTACATCCTTTCCATAATTTACAAACTATAAAGATACACATACGAGCCATTAAGTTTTTGGAGCATTTATTGCCTACAAAGTGAAGGTATTCCGGTATTATTTACATTAAAACAAATTATAGTGAGACTGTATTCTTCCCTTTATTCCTAGTTGATAGTAAAACACCAAACGTTTCCAGCCCGTAGCCATTAGAGGCGTGACATATCATTGTGTCGTCAATGCTCATGGAACGAAGGGAGCTATTGGTGAATACGGCAACTCTTACGTAACTATTTATATACATTAAAGTACTCTATAAAACCAATAAAACTAGAAAACATTAAAATTAGACTAGCGTACGTACATCAACATGCAAGCTCATGGTAATTGTTTTCTGGAGCATGCCATTATTGAGGTTGTATGAAAAATAACGACATTCGCATGAGGTTTTTAGCTAACCTTTCTCCATCCAAGCTAAGCTAGATGCACAAATTGTAATTACCTTTTTAATATGTAATGTTAAATAAAAAAAAAGTAAGTACTACAAAATGTTGTTCAAAGTTTTCAGCACTCAGACTCAGGGTAGGTACTATACAAGGACTGACTGCATTTAATTCTTTACTTATAGTATGTGTTGACCGGAATAATTGCATAGTATGAATTCGTGCTAAATCTCTCCCGCCCATCTCCCTATTGCTATTGATACTGGTAGTGTGGTTCACCGTGGAGTCCATTTATAAATAATTACGTATATTGTATCCTCTTATTATCTGCTGATGACAAAGGGCCGTGGCCGTGCAGTAGTTGAGGATTATAGAAAACCGTTGACTGGCAACTTGTTTGCGTACAAAATGCAAACTAAAATGCTGATAAAAAAAACCTATTGGCATATAATCATGAAAAGTAGGATTAAAATAAATTAAGGTTGAATGGCTAAAGCTTAAATATGTGCACGGTACGTCATAATTATCTTCTTCGGTATGAGGGAAAGGACGGACTTATACAAAGTATCATCCACAGACCATATTTGTGTGCTTCAAGGAAATCACGGGCAGATTGTTGTTGGTTTAAACAACATGGGATGAGTATCTACATCATATAGCAATACATACATAGGTACATATTTACCAATGAACAAAGTATCCCCTAAAACATTGCCCTGTGGATCTGAGCAGACGAACAGTTTTACAAGGAAAACTTCTATCATCATCCGAGCGTTCTTTCCTATTTGCTAAACTATATTAATCGTGTGTCGAGTCCAAATAATGACCAGAACACTTGCGGTGTTATGAATAATAAATTTAAAGGAACGAATGTCTAAAGAAAAAGTATCGATAGATAGATAGATAGAGAGGGTGAGGGACTGAACTGATCATATTGCCGTGCTGGTTCCGCTAGATAGTACGGACTAGATCCCGAGAACAGAAACAGATAAATGCTCCCATAACCACGACTTACTTGAAGGAAAACTTGAATCGGCAGTAAGTATTTACATCAATTTAAATAATAGATATATGAATTACACATAATAGTTCAATTATCTCATCATCTGCATGAGATGACAGAATGAGATCTCATGGGTGAATTCGACTAGGAAAGGCATCCACGGTCTTTAATAGTCTGAACTACTAAAACCAAATACTACTAAAGCCTACCAGTGTAAAAACAAACTTGCATTGATCAGTGGTTCGTGTTGCTAGTTTCTTTAGGGAGTTCATGACGAAATTTAGTCAAATACAAATCAAATGTTCCTCCAAAGTTGTTAACTTTTAGGAACAGCATGTCTTCTAGAGACTTGATCTCTATCCAGAGACAGATTGCCAACGATTCTAAAGTCAAAGTTTGCTTAATTTGATTCCAAGAATCACTTGAGATAGAGATGGTCGGTCTCATGGGTACAGCTACTAATAATGAAAGACCGTTTCCTTCCTCGCCGTTGCGCCGTGCTGTTGTTGTTGTTGTGGTTGTTTACAATTAGCTGACTGAAATGAAGTCCGAAGACGTAGGTACTGATGAGTTTGATTCGTGAAAATGAGAGATTAACATTTAAATAGAGAAAATGAGAAGAGGTTGGATGGGGCTTTGAGGAAGTGAGACCCTGACTGAGTGAGGGCTAGGAGCTATAGTTAATCTATTAAGGATAATAGGAGGAAATAATAGGCGATAGTGAGGAGTCTCGTGTGTGTGCTCGAGTGTTACCATTGTCAAAGTACTAGTTAAACTAGAGAGGAGCTCAACAATGGAGATAACGAGCTGTAAACTACTGATGCAAATAATGACGATGAGGGCAATGAATAGTGAAAAAAGGCTGAGAAGTGGTGCCCAGGCAGAGCGAAACTATGGGACATGGTCTCTGTAGTCGCTGTGTTCTTCATCCTCAACGAGATCCAAACAATATAGTCACCAACTTGACTACCTGCACAACATACACAAGTACACTGTCTATAGTCCACGGATATACGCTCCCATTCAGCTACATGTATAGCTCCGTTCCCCTGTCTCCGAGTACTATGTGCTCTCATAAATTCTTCTTTTAGAATCTGAACACAATCCCGAGTAATTACTGAGCCATACATCAGCAACACGACAGACTATTCTTCAGGTAGCAAATTTAATAATGCCTCCCTGACCTTTTCTCTATACATTAAGGTCATGTTTTAATTGTTGTTGAATGACCGTCTCGCTCGATGAGTCTCATGATACTGCAGTGCAGTGTAGTAGTGCCTTGAGGTGGGCTATCAAACTAATGCAGGAATGAATCAACGAGTTACTTCTTACAGCCCACGTCTCCTTTTTTCCTCTCTTTTATTCATTTTTTTTTTATTTTTATACAATCTTTGAGAATAGAAAACTTTTCTAAACTACTTTGGCTGGATACTTGTAAATACAATTACAATTAATACGCTTACAAATACCCTCATTCTCATCCGCTCAACGTGCTCTCTTCTCTCAGGGCTGATGCTTTCTGGGAGTGGGAGCGCCATCCCTTCCTAATTCGAATCAGTAAGTGGCTCTCATTTCATTTCGTCGGAGGTACCTACCTGAACATCCATCTATATGTATCGTAGGCAGGTACTATATGTTAACACTTGTAAATTTTGAACACGTTTCCCTTTAAAGTTGCTACAGTTATTGTAAAGTGGACAGATTATGGTTATTTGTCACATATGTATTACCTAATGAGTTCTAATAGGAATCTATTATGCTCGTCTACGTGATATTTATGAATACTGTAGGTACTGCTATAGGGCACTAATATCTGTAGTATGTGTACAGATAGTAGGATCCCATTGGATGTTTGAAATAAAAGGATGATTTTATAATAAAGTGAGAAGCCATATGGGATTTTGGGTTGACATCCTTGATTACTTGACTCATGAGATATATAATAAATGTAGATTAATATGATCTGTGTGTCTGTTGTTATTGTGCTGATTGTGGGAAGTCTGGAAATAAGCAAAGCAGCCAATGCTACCTTCCCTAATCGCTCTCAACTCAAGTTTTGACTTTTCACACAGGTGCACCGGAGAACAGGGACCAATGATGAGTCCGAAGCATTGTTCTCCGAACTTTGGGAAGAATATATAACTCATTAGTCACAATGGACCGGAAAAGAGTTATGGGGATTCAACTTGGGATCTGTCACATAGACCAAGTCATCAGAGATATACATAGCATGGGATATACTTATATATAGCCACTCTCATTCTGACTTCTTCCTAACGAACCTCACCCATTTTCTCGTCTCTTATTATAATTATTATTACACTATGTACATATATGTAGATGAATTTCCGTGTCGATTCGAAATGACGTCTATGTCTCTCCGACTAGTATGCCCCTCACCACACTACACTACTGCGACTGCATTTCGACTGTGCAAGCTACTCAGCATTCTGGTGGAGTACTGGACTCCATATAGCCATAGCCATAGACTTTTTCGTCATCCCCAGCCATCAACTGTATAAGCAGTCCCAGTACCCGAAGGAGCACCAGCTGAATCTTCTCAAATTCAAAATGTAACAATAACAATGCTAATAAATATTAAATTATTTTATATTATACTCTCATCAAATTTTTAGTCATTGTATTATTATTTCAGCATGAATGATGGCTGTATCCGGTTGTTAATGCTGTGAGTAGAGTTCAGTAGTCCTTGTTCGACACAGACACTACCCATGTTATGACATGGAGTCTGTATCAACTATGAAAAGGTAAACGTAGTTTATCCAATGCAATGTTCAGCTCGGTCGACTCCAATGACTATGCCTATCGCTTCAATTTCAATTCTACAAAACGCTCCAACATTGAGAAACAATAACAGTTATTATAATTTAAAAGCAATTTTTTTTATATTTCTATATCAAGCTATTTATTCTGCATTAGCTTTAAATTACCTAACATTGTTCCTCCTTCGTAGATTACCCACCGTTAAAATTCATCCACCATGGCCACGGTGGTGGTGGTGGAGTCAGGGAGGGAAATGGACTTCCCGAAGCACAGCCATTCAGCCACAAAAATGTGCACAGACTATATGTATGTATATCCGTATACATCCCTATAACACATGTGACGTCTACCCCCACCTTTGCTGACAAAATGAATTCATTTACAACTCATTTACATGAATTATCTGCCACTAACCAACTAACTAACTACCTAAACGAAACCCATCATCGCAGCACAAGAGCAACTGCCCAAATCTAATAAATAGGTCCCTACATCATGTTCGCCGATGTGAATACATACCGTTAAAAACCTTTCCAACTAAATGTCTGTAAATCAATATCGACTAATTGCTAAAAAGTTTTTTTCTCTCTCATTCGATTATTAAACTGGGGAATGTAGTCATCGAGGCGCATTAGCAGCACGGCACTATTAGTATTCTCATACGGAGCGAGAGAGAGAGAATTAATAGCAGGACGGACAGAGATTATCAATGAAAACCTTAATAAATTGACAATAGTTTAGTTTTTTTGTTAGTTTATGTGTGCATACGTAATAGATTTTTTGGGGTGTTCGAATGGCGTATGTATGTACATAGGTAGCCACGGAGTTGCAATGGCTATAAGATGGTTACATAAGCACCTGTGAATGTGCATAATTGTGGGCAGACTAGTAGACCGGTATAGACTGTAGACAGTGGACGGAGAGACAGATACGTACCTTAGATATGACAGCGTCGACGACTAAACGCCAGGCCAGGCCAGGCCAGAAGTCCATGTTGATAGAATGTCTGGGGAGCATTTAGTAGAGTCTCAACAGGTGCGTAGACAAATTTGATTCATACAGATACGATTTCACTCGCGCTCATTTAAATTTAATGCCTTTTGAAGAAAAACAGCCTGAACACATTGGGCAATTATTATCCAAACTAGGGATTATATTTTCCATGTCGAGTCCAAACTGTGTGTAGGAGTAAACTGGTAAGAATTATGATGAACGTAAATATCAGAGCTCTTGGGTGGATATTTATTTGCTTATCAACATTAATTCTTGTTTTTAGTCATAAAATTATACCTGTTTTTCTTATTTCAGTCCTCATAAATGTTGGAGTTGGAGGATTTTAAATGGATTGGAGCTTCAGAGACTCCCTGTCCTTTCCTTCGAGAACATATCACACAGAGGGGCTAATAGTGTTCATTGGCTTGGAGTAGTGCGCATAGGTTGGTTTTGTCTCATTGTTACTACTCCCTTCTCGTCCTACAGCTCCGAAGACAGGCGCTCACACTTCGTACATACGCTGGCCGCAGTGTCAATGACAATATTGAAATATGGGCTGTTTTCTCCTTGAGGCCTGGACATTAACAAGAGGTGAGTTAATGCAGCTTAAGGAAAGAGGATCCACCAATGGTACACGGAATAGCTATAGGCAATGATTGTACTGTCAGTGTTTAATGTGACAAGAGCAAGTTTTGCATTTTGCTTTTGCTTTTCAGTTTGGCTTTGGCTTGGACACACAGCAGCGGAGCGGCCAGAGAGCGATGGAAGATGTTCGCCTCTCGCCTTGTGGGAAAGTCAACTTACTGCTGACGGAGCTGACGCCATATTTCTCAGCTGAGTCCGTCATTCGACAGTTGACAATCAAACCAGACAAATTTTCTGTACACAAATTGTATTGACAAAGTAATTGATTAGGTAAGTTTAGTAGTCGTGTTATAATGAGATCATTTACATTTTAGCCTTATAAGGTGGTTTGTGGTTTTAGCACCTTTTATATCAGCCAATTTGTCTCCAATGTGTGTACATTTTTAATAAGTTTTCATCAAACAGCCAAATAAAGTCAACATTGAGGTTTCTTCTCTTTTTTTTCTCTCGCTTTATTGATTTATAGAAAATCATATGACTTGATGATATTTCCATGAGCGTCTGCAGTTCTGCACAATACAACATTTTTACGATCCTAAAGAAGAGACGTTTTCATATTTTATTTTTGTTTAATACGTCGTACATATACAATAGTTACAAGTTAGCTAGTCTAGTTCTGCCTCCCTACCTTGTCTTTTGCTTATCACATATGACACACGAGTTTTTTCGCTAATAAGATGACATGGCGTATGGTAATTATGATAAATTATTATGATTATTATTATTATTAATTTTTTTCAGAGGCAACATTCCTTTGACCATACCTTTATTTTGGTAGGCTAGGACGAGGGAATGATGAGTTATGCAGTTGGTTGAGCTGAACTAGTTTTGACTATATTGAGAGGAAAACAAATTTCTTTATTCAGTTGTCGTCAAAACCTAAACCACTGACTCATAGCTGTGAACTACACTTCCATTGAAAAATAAACTACTTTTATCTTTACTAGACAGACCGTATTTATCACCACCTTATCCTTCTATTATCAATGGTTATCAATGTATTCATCATTATTTCTTCTTTTATTCTACGTTACTTCTTCTCCTTTTCCATGGTCTTTAGATTCTGTTTTTGGTAGACATACAGCGTGTTCTCTACTTCATTTTTTTTGATGTAGTGTGTTCTCTACTAAGAAAACCTTCTCTAC